>JASVEL010004300.1:0-122113 GCA_032618575.1 Nicotiana noctiflora | reverse complement strand
ATTCACATAATCAAAAAGGAATTTTTTTTTTGTATTTCTAAAATTTGCCCTTATTTACATATTTTACTGTGTCAAGGTAATAATTAATTAAGGTTAATTTAATGAATACATCCTTTTTTTATAGGAGTTCGTATTTCCTTAATGAGTATGTCAGACATAGAATTATCGGATCGGATTGAGTATAAAGCAAGAAAATAAATTTTATCATTTGAAATCATAGTCTTCGTCTAACTTGAATGTTTTAACTTTCTTTTTGAAAGATGAATTAATGCTTTAGTAGCAAAAAAAGTCGAAAGTTGGTTAATCTGTTAGCTGCAAGGTACTATATAAAATTTCCATATTCTGAGAATTTAATAAAGTAATAAAGGTTCTTGCTAGCTCTACAAGTAGTATAAATTTAGGAAGTAGATCTAACACGCCTTTTTGTCTTTCTTTCTTTCTTTCTTCTCTTTTTCTTTCTTTTTAGTTCTCATATAATTGCACAAATTATAATTCTCGAAAATGACATAGGCACATAGCCAAGTGCTTCACGACATCTTATTATATCAGAATATAACGAATATTTGGACTTAACCATGTTTCTTACGTTTTCTACCAGTAAAAACATTCTTACAACGTGTCATATTAATAGTTATGATTATTAATCAATTAGTTTCAAATTATTTATTATTTTAGAAGTTTACAATAAAATTAATTATTTTTCTCTTGTTTTACCCCTAGTAATAATTTTTCTGAAAATATAGATAACACACAGTAGCGGACACAGAATTTTCGTTAAGAAGTGTCAAATTATATAAAAGTAAATATACCAGAAAATTAAGGAGAGTTAATACACAGTATATGTACATATTAAAAAAAAAATTACCTACTTACACAGTGTATTTTCCCGCGAAGGGCTGTCATTTTATCTGACGTGGCTCCACCATTGATAACACATAATAATGTATTCATTTTCTAATTAATATTTTGTAAAGGACATGTAAAAGAGAAACACGATATATAATATGCGAGAAAGTGTTTTAATTAATCTTAGGGATGATCTTTTGGCCTTTCTTCTCCAAAACTAGCAAGAATTAATAGAAAACAATGAATTTATTCACCTTATTATTGCTATTATTCGTACAACATGCACCAAAGAATGAAACAAAAATTCTACTATAAAGTCAACTATAGTTATTATTTATTGCATTTTGACTCTTTTTCTCATTCAAAGAGAAATATATTTATTCTATATATTGCTTTTTAAAACCGCTTTTCTAGTGGACGAAAAAGAAAATTAGAAAATATCAGTTCTTCCATCACAAGGCAGGCGTCTGTCTATAAATAACGCGGTACATCAGAATCAGAATAGCCTATTTCCACTTTCCATAGATCTTCAAACTTCACAAACTAATTATTGCATTCCCTATTTTTTCTGGTTTATCTTATCCCAAAATTTTCTCGTTCCCTATATGTGTGCAGATCCAAATATTACTATTCATCACAAGAATCTATTCATCCTACATTCCTTTACATTATCAACAAACTTTTTACCTACTTTTTATTTACCAGATTTTGTATAATTTTGCTATGAAATCAATGAATTTGATAACTATGAAGCCTTGTTGTCGAATTTTAATCGCAACTAAGAGCAATTCCTTTCTGGGTCTTCCATTCAAGAAGGCCAGCACAAATTTGTCGAATTTTCGTTTGAATTTGAGGCAAAAATCTGATTTTGATAGCTACCCACGTCGAATTATCAATCAAACCCAGAAGCTATTTTGTGTCCCGAATTTAAGTTGGGGTCAATCTAGGGTTTTCTCAAGGCCTATTGGTAGAGGTTTCCATGTTATTGCTAGTGTTGCATCTGACTTTAGGAATTATTCAACTTCTGTTGAAACTCGTGTTAATGACAAGAACTTTGAGAGGATTTATGTGCAAGGAGGTTTGAATGTGAAGCCATTGGTAGTGGAAAAGATTGATTTAGATGAACATGCTGCTGGAGCTGGTGGTGAACATGTGAAAAATGATGAGAGCTTGAAAGAGGAGGGCGAGGGGCAAGTGGAGGTTCGGGGCGGGGAAGAGTCAGAGGCGGTGAAGGAGGCATGGAAGTTGTTGGAGAATGCTGTGGTTACATATTGTGGGAGCCCTATAGGGACTCTGGCTGCTAATGATCCTAATGATAAGTTGCCATTGAATTATGATCAAGTCTTTATTAGGGATTTTATCCCATCCGCCCTTGCTTTTTTGCTCAAGGGGGATAAAGACATTGTTAAGAATTTCCTACTTCACACCCTGCAGCTGCAGGTAATCTTTGCTTTTAAGTATTTCGCGATATCATTTGCGTTGAAAATTTATTGCTTGTGTTCTTATGATTGCCTTTTGTCTGTCTGAAAAATGAGCTGCTTCTATCAATTTGAACGTTAAATCTGTAATGATGGAAACATTCTGCAAATGGTTTCATTTGGAAAAATAGCATGCCTATTGGATAGGCTACTTGTGGTAGCTTTAGATTCACATAATTGTGATTGCTGAAAACGCCTTTGCCTACTACTAAGAACAAAACACAAGAAAGGTCTCACCTGCACCAGTGGTATTTAATTAGTACTTAGAAATGATAATGCTTTTTTGGAGAGAGGCTGAACTTTTTTTCCCCCAAATACTCAATGCAATTGTGAGCTAGGGACCAGATAGGATTTGCTTTTCACCCATCAAAAAAAAAAGAAAGATAGGATTTGCTTTTCTGATATTTTTCTTTGACTCCTCATTTGGTGGAGAATTGATCTTTTAGGAAGGAGTCTCGTGATATTTTGTATTTGACAATATGTTAGCGTCAGCATGAGATGATAACTTTTTTCATGACTTCTTAGAGACAGGTCCTTTTTAAGCCTCTAAAGAAATTAGTTTCTTAAATTGTTTGTTCAATCGCATGATTAACTACATACTTTCATAATGAAATCTTTCGTTGATGCATTCATCTTTAGATTTAGTCAAAAACAAATGATTGAAGAAACTTTTTTTGGTTGCATTCATGTTTTTCCTTCTTATGTTCTGTGTGTATTAATAGATCTTGGTCTAGGTTATTGATTTACCTTAAAATAATTGACTGCTGTCGGTTTCTGTAATCTAGAGTTGGGAGAAAACTGTGGACTGTTACAGTCCAGGGCAAGGGTTGATGCCTGCAAGTTTTAAAGTTAGAACAGTGCCCCTTGATGATAACAAATATGAAGAAGTTCTAGACCCAGACTTTGGGGAGTCAGCTATTGGCCGCGTAGCACCTGTTGATTCAGGTAAGTGTTTATTTTTATTTAATACTAAGTCCCTTAATGGCTGGTTATTCAGAGGAGAATTCAAACTTATTGTTTATTAACCAGTGATCGAACATTTGGGAACTGTTATTTACTTTTTGATCAGTTGAAGAAAAAGTAGCCTTAACAAGAGGAAAACTTTTCTCACATTATCGCTTACCATAGAAAATATGTACAACTTTTCCAATTAGACCAATATACTGTTCTGTTTGTACATATTTACAAAAATGGAAAGTGGATGCCAAAATGGGCTGGACCAAAATAGTAAATTGTTCCTTGAATGTAAGAAGGGAGTATTAATTCTTAATTTTCTTAAAAGAAAATGTAAGAAGATAGTATCTAGATTCTATTCACCATAGGTGTTTATCACTAGTGAAGTGGAAGTATTTCACGGTTATAGTAAATTGTTTTATTTCCTTTTAGACATCCTCTGGAAAAACTAAATGCTTTAAGAATATCAGGAGAGGAGGGTAAGGGAAGAAATGCATCAGTAAAGGGACCAGCTCGGAAGTTTTGTCACTTTATTTCCATCCGGTAAATGGACGTTGAAAGATCTAAAATTCTGACTTTTTCAGGCTTGTGGTGGATTATCTTGTTGAGAGCTTATGGGAAGATCACCGGTGACTATGGATTACAAGAAAGAGTGGATGTACAGACTGGCATAAAGCTGATATTGAACCTGTGTCTGTCTGATGGGTTTGATATGTTCCCTTCTTTGCTAGTCACTGATGGTTCCTGCATGATAGATAGGCGTATGGGTATTCATGGACATCCGCTTGAGATTCAAGTAAGTTGAATTTGCTAAATTTTTCTTTGAAATTCTTCTTGAATGTTACAACTGGCAGTCAGTTCCTTTTTTTAGTTTAATATACATTTCAAGTTCATCTTGTGAGTCTTTCCTTAACCTGGTATGCTGACATTGGTGAATACGTTTGTGATAGAAGCTGCTTACCGTAGGATATTACGGTAAATTAGATTGGTTATAGATGAGGTCTATGAACTTTTGGAGGGATACTTGGAACTTGCAACAACAACAACAACAACAACTACCCAGTATGTTCCCACAAAGATACTTGGAACTTGATCTGTCCTTAATTTACATTGTAGAGAGGATGACATAAGCTTAATATTTTTACTTTATATTGACAAGTGTAGGATTACTAGTGCAAAGGACCCTCCACCTGCAACAATGAGGTTAGAGGTTTAGGGGGGTGGCTTCACCAAATCACAGATAATAAGGATAATAATTTATTCTATATATTTGTGTTGCACATGTTAAGGAAGTGATTTGAGATGCTATCGTTGTTTCCTTCTATGATTCTCTCCTTGATCTTTTCTGGGCTTGACATGTTTGATGTTGCAGGCTTTATTTTACTCAGCACTTAGGTGTTCCCGCGAGATGCTTTCTCTGGATGAAGGATCCAAGAATTTGGTGAATGCCATAAACAACCGACTTAGTGCATTGTCATTTCACATTAGAGAATATTATTGGGTTGATATGAAGAAGATCAATGAAATATACCGATATAAGACAGAGGAGTATTCCACTGACGCCACTAACAAATTTAACATCTACCCCGAACAAATCCCTCATTGGTTGATGGACTGGATCCCTGAGGAAGGTGGTTATCTTATTGGCAATTTACAGCCTGCCCACATGGACTTTAGATTCTTCACACTTGGAAATCTCTGGTCCATTGTGTCATCTTTGGGTACCCCAAAACAGAATGAGGCAATCCTGAATCTGATTGAAGCAAAATGGGACGATATTGTGGGTTCTATGCCCCTTAAAATATGTTACCCTGCTCTGGAGAATGAAGAGTGGCGTATAATCACTGGTAGTGACCCTAAGAACACGTGAGTCTTCCATAAATATATCTATATATATATATATATATATATATATGTTTCTCTCTCTGTGTGCGCGTGTGTGTTATATACTACTAACCTGTCCAGTTTGACTGTTGCAGACCTTGGTCATATCATAATGGGGGTTCTTGGCCAACTCTTCTCTGGCAGGTAAGCCACTTTCTGTACTTTTGGTCGATTGATGGTTTTCTTTTCCTTAATGATCCTTCTTTATTCCCGACATCAAAATTTGAAATGATTTTATGTATTATATTCAATAAATTTGACAATTGGTAAGGCAAACAGTGATCTTAATGTTTGTCTAGTAAATTGAACCACTGAATTATATAGAAAGCCCAAAATTTCCATAACACAGACTGAAGAACCAGATTATATTCATTGAAAGAAAAGAAAGACACAGATTAAGAGTTTTCTCTCGCCCTTTCTATCCCTCTTTTTGATTTTATTAAGATGATGTAGCCACTGAATGCTGCATTTACAATGACTGAAATCAATAACGATTATTCGTAAATGCATGTGGGACTAGTGCGGAATTACATAATGCTTTACACATTAATTTTCTCCTTACTGTATGTTGCATTGATTTGATCAGTTGGTTTTCTTGAATTGATGCTTAAACTAATGTTGGCTAAAAGCTATTCTAATAAACGTTGATACTTGCTCTCAGCTTTACTGTTTTATGATGTTGATCTTTCTATTCTTTCAGTTCACGCTGGCATGTATCAAGATGAATAGGACTGACCTGGCTAAGAAGGCAGTTGATTTAGCTGAGAAAAGGCTTCGGGTGGATCAGTGGCCTGAATATTACGATACAAGGTACGGCAAGTTTACGGGAAAACAAGCCCGGCTATACCAAACATGGACTATAGCTGGTTTTCTGACATCTAAAATGCTATTGGAAAACCCAGAGATGGCTTCATTGCTATTCTGGGAAGAAGACTATGATCTTCTTGAGATTTGTGTCTGTGCTCTTAAGAAATCTGGAAGGAAAAAGTGCTCACGCGGTGCTGCCAAGTCTCAGATCCTTGTATGAGTTAACCATCATTCTTTCAGAGGTTAATCCATTCTACATGTACAGAAAATAGTTAGGATTAGGTATCACACCCCTTGGGTGCAGCCCTTTCCCGGATCCTGTATGATGCGGGATGCTTTGTGCACCGGGTACCCTTTTAGGGTATGTCTAGAGGGTTTTTCAACCTCTAGACTTAACAGCAGGATTTTTTATTTTTCACACAGCATTATGGAATTACCATTGATTTGTAAGCCAGTTAATTGTAATAGTTCATAAACTTAGGAAATGAAACTAAATTTCCTTTAAGGCCTTCATAACAGGCATCTTACGGAATTAATCTGTATATATATATATATATATATACTTTGTACTCGTATAATACTACAATGATTGGTATGTTTGTATTTGTCTCATATAATCTGTGTAAATATGTATTGGAATGCATTTTTATGATTTATCTCGTCTTTATGAATGATATTTGGTCACTTTTTCTTTGCTGTATATGAGGAGTCCTTTGGTCTTAACATTACCTTATTATTTGTCTTTAGTATGTATGGTTATAATGTGGTTCGATGTTGAAGAAATTCTTAAAAGAATAGATGATCAGCGAAATGGGTATTATAAGGAAGTCCCAAGGAAAATGTAAGGAGTTAAACTTTGTAAAGGAAAACATAAGGAGTAAAAACAAAGACGAGTAACGTAAATGGGTGGAAAAAGAAAAAAGAGAGTTGTTTGCATTTTGCAGTCCTGATTTTGTTTTTGTGATTTGAGTCATATCTTAAATATTTTTAATAATTTACACTGTAATCTCTTTATTTCCTTACAAAATAATAAAATCATTCTTTATTTCAAATTATCCATGAAGGTAAAACAAGAAAATATGAAGAAATAAAAAGATATGCTGCAAATGAAAAAGAGGTCAGTGTTAAACAAGTAGCTTGCTAATTAATACGTAGTATTTATTTTCAAATTAGCATCCACCTCGCTATATTTCAACAAAAGTCACAAAATTAACTCTTGTCATTTTAAAATCACTGAACTTAGAATTGTTTACTTAAACTTAAAATTAATCTAATCCGAAAATCCATTAACGTAGGCATGCCAAATAACCAAAAATATCGAGGTAAGAACTTATGTGTCAAATTTATTTTCTTAGTAACTAGTCATAAATTCATTAGCATTTGAAAAATTAACTCTGCTGATCACTAATTTGAATAAATAATCAAAACAAGAGAAGGAAAAAGAGGAAGGGGAAAAAGAAAAAGAAAAAAAAAAAGAGTTCTTGGGACCCGGAGAAGGAGAGAATACTAGTTGCAACTGTAACAAATGAATCTTCAAAACAAATCTTTATACATTTATGCATAATGAATCAAAGATTCCTACCTTCTTTAATATTAGGCACATTCATTAAACCGATTTGTTTAGTTTTAAGTTTATGTTTCAGTTTAAGCAATGAATGCAAGAAAACTAGTGTCCCAAACTCATTATACTCAAATTCCTCAAACTATCCGAAACTCTCTTCTCTGTGCTGGAATCTGCCCTCCCGTTTCAAAACCAGCATTTTTACCAAAGCCTCCTTCTATCTTAGCCACTGGCCTTCTTAAATCATATTTTGAAAGGGGTCTCATTAGAGAAGCACGTACACTGTTCGATGAAATGCCCGAAAGAGACGTTGTTGCTTGGACGACCATGATTTCTGGGTACACTTCATGTAATCATCATGCACGTGCTTGGGTGGTTTTCTGTGAGATGATGAGGTATACGGATGTGCGCCCCAATGAGTTCACCTTTTCTAGCACGTTGAAGGCTTGTAAAGGGATTAATTCGTCCTCTCGTGGAGCTTTGATTCATGGTTTGGTTCTTAAGCAAGGCATGAGTGTAAGTATTTATGTTGTGAATGCGCTCTTGGATGTCTATGCTACGTGTTGTGTTAATATGGATGAAGCATCTGCGGTTTTTCATGAAATTGGAGTGAAAAACGATGTGTCTTGGACTACCTTAATCGCGGGATATACTCATCGTGGTGACGGCTGTATGGGGCTTAAAGTTTTTAGAAGAATGTTACTGGTACGTATTTTAGATGTTTTCTTGCAAAAGGCCAGCTAATGCACATACTAAATGGTGTTTATTTTGTTATCGCTTGAATTCACCTGTTATAGAAAAATGCTAGAATGTGTCATATTCAATTAAGTGCTACTTGCAGCAAGTCCTTTGTGACTCGAAATTGTAGTGGATCTAGTACTGCATGTAGTTTAATTTGAAAGCTACTTCTTAAAGTTTGAAAATGTGATACTCAAAAACATGTAAATCATTGCTTGGTCTGTATGTAGGTTTTGTTGCATGATCAGTGAAAGCCTTACCTAGTTGCTTCAATAAAATAAGTTGCTAACATAATACAAATGGAAATTTTAATTCTGACCTTTCATCATTTTTTTGTGTGTGTGTTTGGATGGACAGGAAGAGGGTGAATCAAACCCATTTAGCTTTTCAATAGCGGTTAGAGCTTGTGCCTCGGTCCATTCATGTACATACGGGAAGCAACTACATGCTGCAATCATCAAGCATGGCTTGGACTTTAATCTACCTGTAATGAATTCTATTTTAGATATGTATTGTAAGTGTAGTAGCTTAAATGATGCAAAGCAATGCTTCCGTGAAATGCCTCAAAGAGATTCAATCACGTGGAACACTTTGATTGCTGGGTACGAGAAGTCTGATCCATACGAGTCTATCAGCATATACTCGAGAATGGAGTCTGAAGGTCTTAGCCCCAACTGCTTCACGTTTTCCAGTGTTGTAGCAGCTGTAGCCAGTTTGGCAGTATTGAGTTGTGGAGAGCAGATTCATGGAAGAATCATAAAGAGAGGCCTTGGCGGGAACTTGGAGTTGGACAATGCCTTAATAGATATGTATGCAAAGTCTGGATATATTGCAAGTGCACGTAGAATTTTTGATAAAATGCCCAAGAAAAATCTGGTTTCGTGGACCTCGATGATGATTGGTTATGGAAGCCATGGCTATGGAAATGAAGCTGTTGACTTTTTTGAAGAGATGGTTAAATTTAGAGTCAGGCCAGATAGGATAGCTTTTGTGGCAGTTTTAAATGCATGTAGCCACGCTGGGCTTGTAGATAAAGGTTTAAGGTATTTTATCTCAATGGTTGGTGATTACAACATAGCTCCAGATCAAGAGATTTTTGGGTGTTTAGTAGATTTGCTAGGACGTGCTGGAAGAGTGGAGGAGGCTTTTAAGTTGATAGAGAGTATGCCATTTGATCCTGATGAATCTGTTTGGGGAGCATTCCTAGGAGCATGTAAAGCACACAATCTTCCAGATTTGGGCAAACTGGCCATGAGAAAGGTGTTGGCTTTGAAGCCGAAAATTGCAGGAACCTATGTGATTTTGTCAAATATCTATGCAGCTGACGGTAAATGGGTTGACTCTGCGAAAATGAGGAAGTTGATGAGAAGGGTGGCTACTAAGAAAGAGGCTGGGAGAAGCTCAGTAGAGATAAAGAATCAGAACTATAGTTTTGTTGCTGGAGATAAGATGGGTTCACATATGGATTGCGTTTATGAAGTTGTAAATATCCTGGTCGAACACATGAGTGACGTACAATATATTCCTGATTTTGACTTCTCTATACATGATTCTGAAGATGGAACTTGAAAAGTAACAGCACTGAGGTTCAACGGGTCCTCATTGTTGTATTTGTTAATGTATTTATTCTTTGTGGGGAAGTGGAATTCAGTTAGAAGCAAAGTATGATAGATTCGTTTTTTCCAGAAGGCACATCACATTCTATGCAAAAGAGATTTTATTAAGAAAGTTGAGGAAGGGAGGATAACCAATCCCCTCTGTTCAATAGTTGATACTCTGAGAGAAGGAACTAGTAAACGATTGTATGCCTCGTGTAAGTTACATAAAATATCACCCCTTCTGTATTTCCAAGATAATGAACTGACTTTTGAGTCGAATGCATTGACCTGATGCAATATATTGGAAGTTTAGAAAAGCACAATCTTGATTATGCCCAACATGGAGTCTAGTGGATTTTCAGTCTTCTAAAATGCTCTTGGAACCAGCGACGGGACATTGTTATCATGGGAAGAACCCTGTGATCTTCTTGAAATTCATTTATGTGCTCTTTACCTTGTCTGGAAGGAAAAATAACTCAGTACCAAACATGACTAGAGTGGATATGATACAAGATATTTTAGTGGGAAAGTAAGCTCGATTGCACTAGTAAATCCAGTAGATCTTCTGATTTAGAAAAAGGTTCTTGGAAGATCCAGCGATGAGTACACTGTTATTATGGGAAGAACAATATGATCCTTTAGAGGCTTGTCTTTGCGCTCTTTGGGATTTCTGGAAGGAAAAATTGCACAAGTGGTTGCTAAGTCTCAGATTCGTTTACTAAATGACCGTTGTTTAGGAGGTGAAACACATTCTACTTACATGTCAAACTGGTTAAGATTGGTTAAATATTTGTCTGGACGATATTGTCGAATTTCTACTGTTTGAGCTAGTCAGCTGCAATAGCTCATTGACTTGGGAAAAAAATGTAACGTCACGACATAATTTCAAGCACCAGTGAACGTAGTAATGAAATGTGGCTGATCCCAGGTTGGTGCCCACGAGTGACAGTTGCTGTGAAATCAGAGGCAGAACGAAGGTAACAGAGATTTGGCTGATTAAGCAGGCATATACGTCCAGTTTGAACGCGATTCTCCAAATTGATAGAATACATCATACATACCACTACAAAAATGGAGCAAAATATCAAAATTAAAAGCTTACGATCATTGGAAACCTTCGTGATGCTTTGTAGATGAGATGCTACGTTATCTAGCACACGTTGTGGTTCTGAGTTTAAGAATATTATGGTACATGGCAGTTTTACAAGATTGCTGGTACATTGGGTCCATGTTTCTCCACCAAGAGCACCAACCCATTTGCTTCCCCCATGTAGCATAAATTTCTTCGCTTACTCATCAAACCACTACAACAATTCTTCAACGTACTGCACGAATAGCACAGAAATGTCACCCTAATTCAGTATGCCAAATAAATGAACTGCCTTTGGTTGTCTCTCCCGTTGTGTGTAAGGAAATATTCCATTATTTGTCCATCAACTGTAAAGATACCAGGAAAACAAATAGGGTCAATTCTTTTTCAGCTACTGACAACCTTAAATTGTTACAAAAATTGCACCGCAAGAACTATACAAGTGGAATGCGGAAAAGTTACTCCTACTTCAAGAAACTTGAGTAACCAAAAGAACTTGCATTGTTATATAAAACAGACTACTCATCCATCTCTTCTGTGAACGAAGTGCTAGTAAATTAAGCTAGCATTGATTATCCAAATTGATATAGACATGTTACATGTATATAGTAATGTTGTGTAGGTTTAAAACCAATACAACAGTAACATCCAAAATCTTATTAACCTGTTCATCTTCAGTAGATCTTCAAGAACGAGGTAGATGCTGATTAAAATACATAAAGAAGCTCCTTCTAGAGCCTGTAATGGCCAAGCTCCCAGTGCACTCTGGGTAGCAGCCTTTGGTACCTACAGATCAAAATCCAGTCAGCAAAGATGTTCAAGAAGCACAATCTGAAATATGTGAAGGAGATCTTGATAGGAGATGACGAGAACTCGAGCAGAGTGAAAACTTAAGAAGCTTTAAATCCAAAAGTAGCATCAGAGCACTTGCCTTACTGTCCATATCCATGGAAGTCAGTTTCCCAGAATGTTGATTGAAATGCAATGCATGTATTCCCATTTGGGAGACGATGGCGTAATCAGCCTATGCACAGTTCATACATGAACGGCAGCCAGTTAATGTTGCCAGGAAGATTTAGGCATTCAAGTTGAACAACCTTCATAATAGTTCCCTATGGCCCAACAACCGAGAATTAGTTACCAAAATTCCATACAGGAACAAGACCCATCCTTAAAATGGTGAAAGCGATGGCGATCCCTAACCACAATCTCGCGATTAAAAGCTTTTGATATTAGCTTTGCTGCTGTATGACAATCACTACATATTCGTAAGTTCTTTATAATTCTTATTGGAGTTGGAGGAGTGATAGAAATGAGCCCATAAGCAATTGCAAGCTTTTCACTATGTCTAAATAGGGTACTTTCTTTTTCTTCCTCATCAATATCAAGTAAAACCTCATCTGTGCCTGGAGCATAGCCCATTATCTTTAACCGCTTTTCCATTTCAGCCAACATTGTTTCGATTTCATTTATCTGCGGATGAGACTTGTCTCCAGCCAAGAATTCATGAACTGCGCCATTTGCTTCAATCATACTGCAGCCAGGAACTTTAACGACTCCCTGCCGCGTCATTGCTCCTCTAATATCCAGAACACTATCCCAATTACCTTTTGAGGCAAATATGTTGGACAATAACACATGAAATCCATCATGATCTGGCTGAAGTTCAATGAGCTTCCTTCCAACCCTCTCCCCCATTTCACTGTTACCGTGTTTTCTGCAAGCTCCAAGAAGAGCACCCCAAGTGGCAACATCAGGAGCCACAGGCATACTGTCAATAAGCGTCTCAGCTTCTTTCAGCAACCCTGCACGTCCAAGTAGATCAACCATGCATCCGTAGTGCTTGATATTAGGTTCAACATTGTAATATCTGGTCATACTATCAAAGTAGGAACGACCCTCGTCTACTAGGCCCATATGTCGACAGGCACCAAGAACTGCAACAAAAGTAACCTCATTAGGGGTTACACCACATTCCTTCATTTCCTGAAACACTGCTAGTGACTTCTCCACCTGCCCATTCATGGCCAATCCAAGAATTAAAGCATTCCATGAAGAAACCCCTTTTTCTTCCATTCCATTGAAGACTTCCAATGCATTCTCCACACAACCACATTTCAAGTACATGTCAACAAGAGTTGTACCGAGAATGATATTCACTTTGAGCCCATTCTTTCTTATGTAAGCATGGATCCATTTTCCTTGATCAAGGGCTGACAAGTGGGTGCAAGCCGAAAGAACACTAACCAAAGTAGTTTCGTCAGGCTTATTGTCCTCATGTAGCATCTCCTGAAACAGTGCTAGAGTTTCCGAGAAATAATCATGTTGCGCATAACCAGATATCATCGTAGTCCATGACACAACATCCTTCTCAGGCATGCAATCGAATAATTCTCTAGCCTTCTTCAGAGAGCCACATTTCAAGTAGCCAGAGATCATTGAGTTCCAAGATATCTGGTCCAAATGACTACTCGTATCAAACAATCTTTGTGCAGCCGTTACATCTCCACAAGTGGAGTACATATGAATTAAAGCATTTTGAAGGTTGACATAAGATTCAAAACCAACTCTGATAACCAATCCATGTACTGATTCTCCTGTCTGAACAACCAACAAGTGTGCACACGCAGATAGCACACTTACCACAACCACCTCATCTATGGAAGTGCCATTAGCACACATTTGCATGAATAAATCCAAAGCTTGTTTGTACATCCCATGTTGCTCATAACAAGAAATCAAAGCAGTCCAAGAAACTACATCTTTTTCCTTCATTTCATCCAATAATTGACAAGCCTCAGTCATCCTACCAGATCTACCCAAGAGTACAATCATAGAATTGGATGCAATAACATTCTTCATAGGCATCTTATCAAAAGTTACTTTTGCCTCTTCAACATTTCCAACATGTACATAACCTGCCAGTATCGAATTCCACGAAACCGAGTCCAGCACAAGACTTTCATCAAACAGCTTTCTTGCATCAACCATGTTTTCACAAACAGCATACATGTTAATCAAAGTGTTCTTAACATAAACATCCGATGTGAACCCCGTTTTAATAACATGAGTATGAAACTCTTTTCCCTCTATTTCCGACAATCTAACTGTGCTGGCTTGTACCAGAAGCGGAAACATATAATTATCAATACATACATTATTCTTCAACATTGATTTGTACAAAAGGATTGTATTTTGAGGCTGGTTTTGCTGTAAATAAGCTCTCATCATGGTATTACAAATAAACCCATTTGGATTTTCGATGTAATCAAAGATTTTATGAGAGTAATTAACGTGAATGAAAAGGGAGTCAGTAGAAAATTTGAGAATCCTGCTTGCAGCATATGTATCTTTGATGAACCCAGTGGAGATCATCTTAGAAAAAATTTGCCCAAAATGCTTGGAATTTTGGCATTTTAGCAGAAGAACCTCCAAGATTGAGAGGTTTATGGTTGTTTTTGAGGTGGGTTTTTGAACAAGATTTGACTTGAAGGGTGAAAAGGCACATACCTTTGTCAAATTCATATACTTATGTCCTTGTTTCAAAATGTGAATAAAGTAATGAAGGAGCTAAGAGATGTCGCCGGAGCACTGGCTTCCGAATATCGGAGAACTCTGTTTGGGTTTTTCTGGTTTGATTTCGCGCCTTTCTTTCTTGGTTTGTTATAGAGAAAAGGGAATATAGGTATATTTAAATTGCTTTCGCGTGCATCATTTTTTTGTGGTGATATTCAACCCCTCAATTTCTCATACGTTTGAAACAAATTAAAACGTCAAGATTTTTGCTCTTTTTTCCCTCCTTTTCATCATGAATATATATATATATATATATATAATTCAAATAAATTATTAATAAATATTATTTTTCAAGATATTAGAGTAATATTAATTTAGATGGTATTATATTTCGTGGTGAAAAGCTAGAGAATAGGTAAAAATAGCACGGGCTAGCTAATTTTCGGAGTAGTCATTTAAAAATAGCCACCATTCGTAAAATCATTGAAAAATAGCTATTATTTTGCTGAAACACAGAAAGTTCCAGTATAATATACTGGAGAATGATGCACCTGTGTATGAACTTTCAGCATATTATGCTGGAATTCCAACACGCGAAAAGTTTAGTATAGGCAAAATACATAAGTAGCCACCTAAACTATACGCCAAATCCCTGTTACATACGTTCTGAGAACGAATATCAAATTACACACGCAACCTTTCAAAATTATGTGTAGTATACACTAACTTTTGTCAGATGGCACGCGTGTGTTTAACAAAAGATACTAAACGCGTAAAACCTCCATTATCTTTCCAAATCCTCATATATACACACACATGTCCAACTCTTATTTGTTCTTCTTATTTTTCTTAATTATTACTCCCTCCGTTTCAATTTATGTGAACCCATTTGACTGGGCACGGAGTTTAAGAAAAGAGAGAAGACTTTTGATCTTGTGGTGTAAAATGAGGCACTTTATTTTGTGTGGCTATAAATCATTGCATAAAGGTAAATTGTTTCCAAATAAGGAAAGAGGTCATTCTTTTTGGCACGGACTAAAAAGGAAATAGGTTCACATAAATTGAAACTAAATTATTAGTTAAAAGAAAAAGATAAAGATGTCCAGGCCTTCTTCCACGTTTGGAGCCCCCTGCCGTCTTTGGGCATCCGGCGACAACCACAACACCATTTTTTCTCTCCCACGCCTCCCATCTCATCCCCTTTCACCTCCTTTAAGGAGATATCGATCATAACTCATAATGCCGGCCGCGACCTCAAGCAACGCCGAGACCTCTGTTGCCAGGTCGTTAATTTCACTATCAGTTCATGGTCGACGAGGTCAAATTTTCTCCGACGGGGTAAAGCTCTCAGATCTTTTTGACAAGTTGGTGGTTCTTCGTTGAGATCTGATCTCATTTTGTTAAAAAATACAAACGATGGCGACCTCTATTTCTGCCACTGTTATAGAGGCAACACCCATCGGTAAAAATGATATTTCTATAGCACAAACAAAACCTAAAAACCAAAAAATGGTAATAAATTTTTAGAGTAAGGAGAAATAATGATAAGTAGAACAAAGATGATGAAGAAAGTGGGTCTTTATATAAAGAGAAGAATTGAAGTATGGTGTCCAGCCTATGGTTTTTTCTGGAAGAGAAAGAGACTATGAAAGAGAAACGGGTCAACAGAAATTTAAGCATTTTCTATTTAAATAATTTATTGAAACGTACCATGATATTATTGATGTGTGACACTACACATATTCTGAGAAATTGGTAAGAAAAAATAGTGTGTACTTGACACAATTTTGAAAGATTTTGTGTGTAATATGATATTCGTCCTCAAAAGTGTGTAAGAGGGATTTAATGTAAAATTGAGGTGGCTACGTATGTATTTTGCCTTCCAGTATACTTACGCCGGAACTCCAGTATAATATACTGAAAAGATACTTCAGTATAATATACTGAAGTATTTTTCTGAATTTTGACCAATATTTTCGTTCAGATTTATCTTTACATGAAAAGTGGCTAAATTTTGATCATTTTTAAAATTGTGGCTATTTTTGAATGGCCACTTATAAATCTTGCTATTTTTAAGCCCAAATGGCCTGCCCAACCAGTCCAAGATTGGGTTGGTTATTGACTCGCCTAGTTATTGAACTCGTCCCATCTTGACCCAATCTATCTCAACACATTTAAAGTTGTGATGATTTTCAACCCAAATTGATTCATGAATAATTTTCCCAAAATATCTTAAAAATAATTTTTTCTTTTATGTTTGATATGTTATATATTACTATAACAAAGAAAAAAAAATCTTATTTAGTGATTAAAAATTCATAAGAAAATAACACATTATGAATTAAAATTTGGTAAGAGTTGAAAATTGAAGCCATGTTCATTAAAAGTAAGCACCTGTTTAAATTTATCAGAGCCCTATATTAAAAGTGAACAAGATTAAAAGCATTACCCATGCGTTAAAATTAAGTATGCGTTGAAAATTGGAGCTCATGCATTATAAGTAAGCAATAATTAAAAATTGAAGCTCATCCATTAAAAGTAAGCATGAGTTAAAAATGAGAGCTTATACGTTATATGGGAGCACGAGTTAAAAATTAGAGTTTATATGTTATATGTGAGCATGAGTTAAAAATACTTTTTATTTTTAAAGATGCAATAGTGGGTATGTTGAATATATGGTTGAAAATTTATTTTTACATGTATATTCTGAATATTTTTTTTTGGGGGGGGGGGGAGTGGAGGAATTTTTTTCCCGATTATTGTCAAATTTATTGCAGCTTGATTTGAATCCATCTTGAACTCGTCTTCACCTCACTCTAAATTATTGATCTTGATACCACTTATTAGGATAAAAATAACAAGTTGTCATGTGAAGGTTAATAAATTAAAGCAAATCTTGAAGACGATAAGTCAAACAACAAAATAAAAAATATATTATAAAGAAATTTGGTCAATTTACTGTCACGACCCTAGTTCACCAATCGTGAACATGTCGTGATGGCACCCAGTCCCCACGACTAGGTAAGCCTAACACATTGCGGAATATACAAGCTATGAACACTTAAATAAGAGACAACGAAAAAATAGCATAAAAAGATATGTAATCCGTGCCACTTGGCACATACATTCGTCAACACACTGAATAAACGCTACCAAGATCCGGAATCCCACAGGTAACACAGACTAAAAGAGAATATACAACTGTGGCTCTATGTGTAAAGAGTATCTAACAACGAAATGAAGGAAAAATGTCAACTAATACTATTAGAATAGAAGGAAAGCCTTCGGATCCGCGGACGTAGCAGATCATACCTCGAGGTCTCCCAAAAAGCTGCGGAATCACCTAGTACGAGCTGGTCCTGATGTACCTGGATCTGCACAACAAAAGTGTGCAGAAGAGTAGCATGAGTACACCACGACGGTACTCAGTAAGTGCCAAGCCTAACCTCGATGGAGTAGTGACGAGGAAGGTCAAGGCCCTACTGAGAAAAACAGTAATATAATGATGATATCAATAATAAACAGTTTAAGTGATAATAATTTCCGAAATAACAACAATAAGATGATTACTGCAACCGTCTACAATTAAACTAACAACAATTAACCAACTCAATAAAACAAGTCCAGGACCTGTGGGAATCGAACCCACAGTCCCATTGACAGTACCCATGGGTCTCTGGGAATCGAACCCACAGCCCATGTCTCCATAATATATTAATAACTCAGGATCTCCGGGAATCGAACCCGCAGTCCCTAGAAATAACTCAGGATCTCGGGAAAAGAACCTGCAGTCCCTACAATAACTCGGGATCTCGGGAATCGAACCCACAGTCCCTACAAATAACTCAGGATCTCGGGAATCGAACTCCCAGTCCTTACAAATAACTCAGGATCTCTGGGAATCGAGCCCACAGCCCTGGGTCTCCGGGAATTGAACCCGCAGTCCACAAGCACAACAAATAAAGGAATACAGAGAGAGAATAAATTATGCTTAACTATGACTTCACCGAAAAATAGTGCCAATAATTATCAAAAGTTCAAATAAGACAATTAGGCAACTAAACAATTAAATACTACCTAATCATGCTTTTCTAACTACTACCGGGTAAGAATATCGAATTTAACAGCTAAAAGCACGAATATCACTCATCGAACATTTTTAAGTAAAGTATGTGTTCAACAACCAGCGCATGTACACGCCCGTCACCTCGCGTACAAGGCATTTAAACTATCACATAATATCCTAGGGGTGAAAGTTCCCCCACACGAGGTTAGACAAGCCACTTACCTCAATTCCGGTACAAAACCGCTAAGAAATAACTCTCTTTCCGCGAACGTCGGCCTCCACAAGTGTAGTATCTGATAAAAATCAATAAAAGTCACATCAAAATAGGCCAATTGGGCATTACCCAATCAAAATAACTCCAAATACACCAAAACCCAGAAGTTGTCAAAACCCGACTTCCGGTACGCTTATCGAAAAATCACGAAAATTATATATTCGGGTTCCTTATCTCAATACGAGTCCGTGCATATAAAATTTATCAAAATCGGACTCCGTTTGCCCATTCAAATCAAAGGTTTTCTAAAATTTAGGCCTAGGGCTCAAACTCGCCTTTAATCTTCCATTTTCAGTGAAATAATCACGAATTTCATGATAAACCAACGAATTAAGGTCAAGAAACTTACCCCCGATGATTTCCCGATGATATCCCAGCGTTTCCCCTTCAATTTCCTCTCTTGGAGCTCAAAAATGGCATTTTTTTATTATGGGGTCGCGGCTGAAATGTTTCTGGACTTAAAGTCACTGCCAGACATTTTTACTCTATGCGATCGCAGCACTGGGCTTGCGATCGCGATTCACAAAATCTTGGGCGGCCTATTTTTCTTCCACGCGATCGCGTGGGCTTGGACGCGATCGCAGTGATCAACCTGGCCATTCAACGCGATCGCATCACCTCGACCGCGATCGCACTGTTTTCGATTAACACCCTACGCGATCGCATCCCGAAGAACAACTCTCAGTTCTCACTCTGCTACCCTACGCGATCGCAGACTCAACCTCGCGATCGCAGAGCTTCCCAAATTCACCATACGCGATAGCAGACTCCCCCTCGCGATCGCAGAGCCCAATAATTTCCTCTTACGCGATCGCATGAGCAGCTTCGCGATCGCGAAGCACAAAAATTCTCTGCAATATTGCAGCAGAACCAGCAGTGCAATTGGCACCAAAATGGTCTGTTTGGACCCCCGAATTCATTCCGAGGCCCCCGGGATCCCAACGAAAATCACCAACCTACTCCAAAACATGATACGAACTTATTCCAATCATAAAAACACGTCTAACAACATCAAAACCCGTAATTCACATCAAATTCAAGCCTAAATTTCTTAAAACTTTCTGAATTGCACATTCGATCAAAAACCGGACCAAACGACGTCCGAATGACCTGAAAATTTGCGGACATATCCAAAATCACATAACGAAGCTATAGAAATTGTCGGAATTCCATTCCGACCCCGGGATCAAAATCTCACCTATCGTTTGGATTCGCCAAAATTTTAAACTTCGGCATTTCAAGCCTAATTGAGCTACGGACCTCCAAAATACATTCCGGACGCGCTCCCAACCCCGAAATCACCTAACGGAGCTAATGGAACCATCGGATTTCCGTTCCGAGATTGTCTTAACATTGTTCCGGTTACAGACCATTTTCTAACCTTAAAGCTCCCATTTAGGGACTAAGTGTCCCAAAATGCTCCAAATTTCAGAACCGACTCTCTCGGCATACCACGATAGCAGAAAAGAACTTAGAGGAACAGTTAAATTGGGGATTGGTGTGTAATTTTCTAAAACGACCGGCCGGGTCGTTACATCTTCCCACCCTTAAAGATTCGTTCGTCCTCGAACGAGCATAGAAAACATACCTGGAGTGGTGAAAAGATGAGGGTACTGGCTGCGCCTATCCTGCTCGATCTCCCAAGTCGCCTCCTCGATTGGTTGACCCCGCCACTGAACCTTTATTCTTTGACCTTAGCTTCCTGACTTGCCTGTCTAGAATGGCTACTAGCTCCTCAACATAAGACAGATCCTCGTCTAGCTGAACAGAAGTGAAGTCCAACACATGCGACGGGTCACCATGGTACCTCTGGAGCATAGAGACATGAAATACGGGATGGACTCCGGCTAGGCTGGGAGGTAAGGCCAACTCATAAGCAACCTCCCCAACATGCCTCAAAATCTCAAAAGGGCCAATAAATCTAGGACTCAGCTGAGCACATTAGCCTGATATAATTTGAAGATATTCCCTCTTGTTCAAACAATTAAGTCTTAGAGCCTAATTCCAACATCCGGAATTCTGTGTCAGGCTTGTTTTCATCAAGAGATCACTCAATATTCCTCAAACGCCGTCCTCAAACATGACTGCATAACCTTGCTGGATTCTTACCTTACAACACAAAATCCACAGGACCACGATAATATTTTATGATCAAATTAGCCAAAAATTCAACGAATCGGATGCTCCCATTGCACCTCACGATCTACATAGGTCTCGTTCCAACTTTTACAATACTGACACGACGGAAGAGATGTGCCGATATCCATAACCAACTACTGAATCAACAATTCATTGGGTCTATACTCCTGACAGGATCCATTACCTTGTCCTAAACTAGAGGATGATCATTTCCTCTATAATATACTTCATATAATCAGTTTGCACTGACCCCAAATCACATAATCTCATCTCACCCAGTACGAACTGCTCATGCGATAAGCCACATCAGACATAATCAAAAGTCCCACAAGATGACACAATGTGCTAGTAGGCTATTAATTCGTACGTGGTACCAAAAGGAAGGCGAACACTAGAGAGAACTATTCAACTCTCACACTAACATGGACTTCCTCATAAAAATAGGAAGCAGAACACATAAAAGCAATTATGGACACTGAAATAAACATCACATTGTTGCAGCGTGCAACCCGATCCCAATAATATACCCATGGCGGCGTGCCGCCCGATCCAAACAATATAACCATGGCGGCGTGCCAGCCGATCCAAACAATATAACCATGGCGGCGTGCCACCCGATCCAAACAATATAACCATGGCGGCGTGCCACACGATCCAAACAATATAACCATGGCGGCGTGCCACCCGATCCCTGTATAAAACTCACACAAGGAGCCATACGTCGAGCTGAATAGCTCATCACATCAAAATGCTGAATATCGATCATAAGCATACTAAGGTGCATGATATCGGTCACAAGGAAACATATAGCGCCATAGGCTACAAACTCAAGCGCAACTGAGGTGCGATATAAGATCTGAGTCTCGAGAGCAATCATGCTCATATAACATCACCGCTGAGCGGAACCTCAACACATAAGGGACTTACCAAGCCGTCTCACAACTCATACGGCGCAATATATCTTTACATGAATTAACTAACCGCGAAATAAGACCGCGACTATCCCTCCACAAAGGGCGCATTGCTGGAAGAAACACAACCGGCCTGATGCAAGGCTCACTTCCACATTTAAATCTATCCACCGACCTTAAGTCTATCCTGGTCGTGCCAAGCTAAGTCAATAATATTTCACAGGTCTATAACCCAATAAGCAGAGTGCCCTCTAATATAAATTCTCAATTGAATGATATCACCAAAAATCCTTGTACTTGGTTTAAATTTCTAACCAATCAAGTGACTACAAGTCACACCTATACAATCTTCTTGTGGGTCAAGCTCCCACTATCTTTTGAATTATTAAACGGGCCTGCACATTCAACCCACCGGCTGCACTAACACTGAAAAGCGATTAGGAGTCCCTAACCGGGATGCAAAACCTTTCTCACAAGACACCGACCTCAAATGATACTGATGTTAATACCCATCTTACTCAAAACACTGAAACTTCTTTCCTGCTCATCCGAGCTCTTTATATCACATTTATTGACCAAATTGTGACCTTGGTCCTTACTTCAAATGTCATACTACTCACTGCACCCCACGTGCCGATGTACGATACACACAATTTCCATCATAGCTCTAGAACTGACGATAGGCTAATACTTCATCACATAAGACCTTCCATTTAACTCACTACAGGAGAGCTATAACAACATACGACGAATTCTCATAGCCATCGAATATGCCAATATCTAAGTAGTGGTCCAAGCCACCATAACCCTCCCGAGATCTGCCTACTCATAACAGGCCCCTAACAGACGAATACTTTAGAATAACATCAATCACCGCGGCCGACAAGTCTCAAATGTACCGCCACAAATCACATGCATAATTCGATCACGTTGCATGAACCGATCATTGACACCAATACGCCAACTCAACTATGGTTGATCAATCTACTTCCTTCCAGGTTATCCTTGATTGCCTTAGAAATGTTAATATCTTCCTTCAATACCTAACTTATTCCAACCGCACTTACCCCGAGTGACCTTAAATCATGAGGCCATGCTATCTCAAGAACGACGACCGTTTCATGTCTCTCAAATACTACACCACAAGTCAAAACATCATAGATCGTTTTGTGCCTTTCTTCATAAGTTGCTTCAAAAGCTTGAGCCTCAATTGTACTTATAGACTCAGAATTATCAGGCACCACACTTTACCTCTTGAATTCACTAGGACCGCTATTGAGAACCATCCGGTTCTAACTTGCCCCAGTACGCAACCAACTCTACTGAATTTCTTTATAACATATGAATACCCTCTCGATAAATCACCCAGCGGAATCACTTCCCGCGAGGTCTGCACCTATACGAGGCATAAATCATGAATTTTCCCTCAAGTTTGAACATGAGCCAGGTAAGGCTAAACATAACATGCATTCAATAATACATATACTCAAATTACCACACATGGTCCTTTTCCCATAGCTGCAATAACCCATTAATACGCTAGTATCCAGAATTCACGCAGGTAATTAGCCATGCGACCCAAATCATAAGCGGTAAGACTCTCCCACTTAGCCCAAAGCCACTATTACACGACTCTCGAACACATTAGAACCATTCTCTCAAGTCATTTACTATTATTCAACTGCAACTCACTTGATCCAACGAATATAACCACATGTGCTCTATTAGCACTCTAACACCATAGGGTATTGTGAGCACGTGATTTTTGCCCTATATGAGAATTACTCCCAAAAATTCAAAATAAAAGAGTTTTGTGTTGTTTGCAATTGTTGTGAATTTAGTGTCATTTTTAAAAAATAATGACAATATATATATATATATATATATATATATATATATCGCATTTGCATTTAGGATTTAATTCTACAATTAGGAGTAATTAATTTTATCTTACAAAAATGAAAATCACAAAAATAGGCATTTTTTGTATTTTAGCCTTTAATGTCCAAATTGTGTGATTGTATTTTAATTACCATTTAAAATTAGGTGACAATTATTATTATGATATTAGTATTTCAAGATAATTTTAGTTTTTATAAATTAATCTTAGTATATTGGGCTTTATTAATTAGGAAGTTGAATAATGGAGAAGAACAAAATGGAAAAAAATTTGGATTGGGCCATCTTGCAAATTAAGTTACAAGCCCAATCCTAGAACCCTTACCCAACCCAAAACCCCTTGGCCCAAGAAGAAAATTTCAGATTTTTTTAGCAAAAAATAATCATAATTACATGACATAAAGTAGTGGGGGGCAAGGAAATCAAGGAAGAAAACAAGGAGAGGAAAACATGGATTAGTGGGTTTTCTTTAAATTAAAAAAATATTTTCTTTTTAATAAAAAATCTGAAAATTTTCGAAATTCTTGCCTATAAATAGAAGAGAAGATTTATGAAAAAAAGGGTGGAAAAAAAGAGAGGAAAAATAGGAAGAGAAGTAAAAATAAAAAAATTTCCTGCTGTAGTATACACTCGATATACATTCTGGACACAGAAGTATACATGGCGAAAAATTCAATTTTTGAGAGTTTCTTTTGAGAAGTGAAAAGAGTTCAAAGCTAGAAAGCCAAAACAAATAGAAAATCTAGAATATATTTTTCTTTTCTATTTTTACTGTTTTTTTTTTTGTTTTTCTCCGTATTGCTGGGATTTTCGGGATTGAGGTGTTGAAGCTACTGCTGGTTGTTACTGTTGTTGTTGATGTATTTTCACCGCCTTGTTGATTTGCCATTTTCCCATTCCTTTCAAAACCAGGTACACTTCTCTACAATTGAAGTTGTATTGATGATTTGGATGAAATAAAAATGAAGATTCATTTTAAGTTTTCGTGTTAACAAATGTGTACTGTTAGCTTAATAGTTGTAGTGTTAGTTTGAATTTGAAGTTTATTTGTAGTGTATTACAATAGATTGAAGAGAAAAAAAAACAAAACACAAAAGATGTAATAGCTTAGTGATAGAATAAGTAGTATAATAGTAGTATCGTAGTAGTAATAGCATATCACTTAGTTTAATTAGGTAAAAACATTAAAACATAAGTTAGCATATCATAAGTTCCCAAATCGTTAACTGTTCTTCCCAATAGTCTCATAAGCCATGATCACGTAGATAATCATCTGGTGTGGATCTACATTTTAGTATAAGTAAGTTTTAGAAGATAAAAGACATTAGTTCAAGTCAAGCATAACTGATTTAATAACGTTGTAATGAACTAAGTCACTGTAAAACCCACTGTTTGGTCCTGTTTAAACCCTTAAATCGCTTAGATATAGAGACTCGTATAGTTATTGCTTACATAATTAGTCTGCTTCTGTGAATCTAGGTTCAAATCCGATTGAGTTTTAAAAGGGAAAATAATTAGATATTGAAGCAATTCAATTAGGATGAACCGGTGATGATGAGAGGTATAGCTCGCAATGAAACTGGTAATATAGCAAACATCTGTGATTAATCGTTTAGTTTCTCTTTTGATGTTGTGAATAATTAGTTAAATCACTTTAATTTCCTAGTTAAGTAGGTTGTGTTCTAGAATACCTCCTTAGCAAATAATTAGATATTAGTATAAATTCTTAGTTTTGAGCGTATAGTGATAACAATGGATTGAGCTCTTCATGTACATAGTCCATTAACTTAAGACTACTGTTTTTGTGTATTGGTTTCCTTATTAATAAATAAAGGTGATTTGATTTCATTTCCAATTATGAGTATTTATTTCTTTATATGAATTTTGTGTTATACTCTTTGTTATTACAATTTGGTTCGGACCCTATGTGTAACGTGGGCATGAACTGCCATACGAAACTGACTGGTCCATTGAAAGAAAGCCTGAAGACCGCCTGGGCTTTAAGGCCTAGGCTTCGCCCATTGCTGATCTAATTAATTGACGTGAAGGTCCAGGCCCAAATAACAATAGAAATCGAAAGGGCCGGGAATGCTTAGTATTAGGAAACGATTAAGGAAAAAACACGATTAGAGAGACGTAGTATACACTTCTTAGGATCGAACTTTAAAATTGAATTGGGACGAGCCTCGCCCAACGTTAATCAAGCGGGGCCCCCATTTAGTAATAAGATAATAAAGTAGACTCGGGAAAGCTAATAGCGAATTCCATAGCTTCTCCCAAAAGATTTAAAAGCCGATAGACGTTATTTAGGGCACGATTTAACGTACTTTCCTATGAACGAGTGTGCACTTGGTGCGACTCAAATCCAAATCCCGGCAAAGTTGAAATACACCGAAAGTCACAGGCGTACTGGTTGCGGTGTGACTCGAGGCGTGTTTTCGCAATGCCGTAAATTCCTTAAATAATACTTAATGTAAAAAGCACTATATGTTGTTAAAATATGTGATTAAGTCAAACAAGAGTCGGGAACGACAATTGAGCGACCGTGCTAAAACCACGGAACCCGGGAATGCCTAACACCTTCTCCCGGGTTAACGGAGTTCCTTATCCGGATCTTTGCTTCGCATACATTTTTAAGAGTCAAACTCCTCGGATTCGGGATTAACCGGTGACTTGGGACACCATTATCTTCCCAGGTGGCGACTCTGATTAATCTCAATAAATTGATCCCGTTCCGACTGTCCTTTAATTGGAAAAACTCCTTCACTGGTTATTATTATATCCCTCTCTGGGGATGTAGTATTAAACAGTAGCACATTTACGTTTATACGTTATGTGCAGTGAAAAAAGGAGGTGTGACAGCTCTGGCGACTCTGCTGGGGATCCCAACCCCGAACCTCGGTTTCAGGGTTTAAGAACTCGAGCTCCTTAGAATTGTCGTTCGCGTTATTGTTTGACTTCATTATATGATTTGAACAACATGTTATGTGCTTTATCGCTTTGATATTGTGTGAATTGTATATAAAATTGTGCCGAAAACCTTTCTCTCTTCGCCCCCGGGGATGTGCTTACTGGTTGAGACTCCCCTTTCTGTTAAAGTCACCTTAAATTAAGAAAATAGAGGCCGGATAAGTTACAAAGCCGATTGACTCCGCGGGTCACGGGTACGTGGCCCCCTCCTCGATTCGAGTTGTCCGCTCGGGTACACGGTCTAGCACTCTATGGAACCGTAAGATTTTGAACATAGGTCTAGGACGATTATTTGCATCATATTTGACTTAGGGGACTCAACACAGGGGTTGGGTCCGTCTAGGACAGGTGACCCGGTATTGGAAAGACCGAGCATGTTATGTGTTGCATTTTTATTGTCCTTGATCGTTATGCGGACCGGCGGAAATCCCGAGGGTAGAAAAATTGTTGAAAAGAAAAAAAAAGAGAGAGAAAAATAAGATCTATAGGAAATAGGTATCCGAAAAATTTGAAAATTTGAAAAAAAAAGAAAGGTGGAACAGTTTTTGTTGAAATAATTGGTCAAATAATCTGACCGAACTACGCAGGTTTGATTCTCGCCATTAGGTGGGATACGTAGGCAACCCTCATCGGGTCCAACCACCCCTAAAAAAAAACAAAAAAAAATGTGTGTTTAATTTTGTCAATAAAATCGAAGTGACGTTGTTTTTGAAAATAGCCGAATGTTCCGAAAGGACGCCGGAAGGCTGTTTTTTGCAAAAATAGCCACTTTGAATCATTTTTTAATAATTTACGGGCACAACCTTGAAATATTCCTTGTGGAAATGTTGCAAGGCCATAGCCGCAAAATCAAGTCCGGGTTCATACCCTTTTTGCAAAAATAACCAAAAAAAAATGTCAAATTTTTTTATTTTGTTATAAATAAGTCGGGTGATGCTATTCTTGCTCAAAATATGCCGAATGTCCCTCAAAAAGACACCGGAAGGTCGTTTTTGCAAGAATAGCCACTTTGAGTCATTTTAAATAATTTGCGGGCATAGCCTTGAAATGTTCCCTCGCAGAAATGTTGAAAGGTTGTATCCGCAAAATTAAGTTTGAGTCATTGCTCAACTTTTCAAAAATATTCAATTTATCAAATAAGCCATTACATGGCCCGTGTTTGCATAAATAGCCACATTTGGCATTTTAACTTCCTCAGTCTTGTGTTGGCCTGTGTCGGTGCTGAACGATGCCCCATAGGTCCCAGGATGAGGAATTTTGAATTTGTATTTTTCTTAAATAAAATTTTGCAAAAAGAGCCAGTTTGTCTAAATAAGCCATTATATGGCCAATTTATGAAAATAGTCTTGTGTTGGTTTATGGTGATGCCGAACGACGCCCCATGAGCCACAGGATATGAAATTTTCAAGTTTATCTTTCTTAAATAAATTTTGCAAATATAGTCATTTTGTAAAATAAGCCATTATGTGGCCAATTTTGTAGAAATAGTCATAATTGACGCCAAAAATATTCTTATTCTTGTAGAAATCTCCAGTACAAAATGTGAAAGTTTTTCAAGTTTGTAGTGGGAGTCAGTTTCTGTAATTTTCCTTAAAAGAAAAAAAAATCAAATAAACATCTCTTTATTTCTTGCATTAATTTGCAAGAACTACGCTCGGTCTGATTCATGCGGGGTCATGATACGTAGGCAATCCACATAGGATTCGACCATATCCATTTCCATTTCCATAAAAAAAAATGAAAAATGAAAATGAAAAAAAAAATGAAAAAAAAAATCACAAAAAGGAAAAAAGAAAAGAAAATAGCAAAAAAAAAAAGGAATGATCAATAAGCGGGATACCATGATGCTGACGTGCTGGCTTCGTTTTGTTGTGTCAAATTTCAGAAAGGTGGTTGGTTGTGGTTCCAAAATAACTCTTCCCTATAATACAACGTCAGAGGACAATGGCAGAGAATCTCGAGACTGGGTGGGTTGGTAGCGGCACCCGACAACAGCTGGTTGAACGGAACCACATGTTAGTTGAAGAAGTCAAAATGTTAAGACAACACGTGGCTGAAATGTATCGGGCATGGATGGATGGAAAAATACCACCCCCGCCACCACCTAGTTTCATGGACCCGGTCCTTACACCGAACCCGATGCCAAATATACCTGCCTATCGCAGCCTTTCTAGCCACTCGAGTAGCTCAATTACTCGTCCCCCAGCTATGCTTTCCCAACACTACTTCTATCCCCAACCCCACTACTCTCCCCGGGGCACCCAAAATCGTACTTCACCTTCCAGGTACCCAATTCCACAAAAAGCCTACCAACCCCCACAAACATACCGGAAACCCCCTGGGTCAGGTTTCAAGCCAAACAAGGCGTTTAGGGAGGAAAGGTTGTTGAAGCGAGAAAAGGCTTTCACCCCTATCGGAGAATCTTATGCGAGTTTGTTCGAAAGGTTGAATCATGTTGGCTTGATTAAGCCGCTCGCCGGATGTATTCCAAATCCTCTTGCAAGAAGCTTCGATCCTACTGCACGATGTGTATACCACTCCAATGCTCAGGGGCATGGTGTTGAAAGATGTTGGAATTTGAAAGAGGAAATAGAAAGAATGATTCAGGCAGGAATGATGGCGGTCCAAGACACTGGCACCCTGAACATTACACAAGATCCTCTACCTGCATGTGACGTTGCACATTTTGTGGGGACGATGCCCGATGACGAGGGTGAAGAGATTTTTCTTTGGAAGCCGAGGATATTGAAATAGAAAGCGATCTTAATGCAGAATACGGTGGCTAAGATGCCATGCTTGTCAATTGGGAAGGTGCTCAACTCTTGGAGTTTTGGTAGTTTTATTTTGGTGTCGTTTCTGTTACCCGGGTTATTTCGGGGTTGTAATCCGGACGTTGTCTTGAGAGTCAAAACCCTTCTATCTTTGCTTTGTTTAGTAATAAAAATTGTTTAGTGCCGTCTAGGTTTGTAATTCTAGTCTAGTCTCTTTGTTTTGTTGTTGTTTCAACCCATCAGTTTAGTACAACTCTTTGTTTCCCATCATTCCTAGTCATTCCATTTCTGATCACTTTGCATTTCTTCTCATACTGACTTTAGCAACATGACATGCACATAATTCTAAGCCTGGTTTTTAAAAGTCAATGAAACAATGTTGAAGATGTAATGATACTCGGAAGAAATAAAAACATATTGGAATAGTGTGAAGCCGGAATCAAGTGAACATTGGGGAAAGCGTAACATAAAGAAATGCCTTGGAAATGCATCATCAACTTAAAGCCAAAGGCAAAAAATACCCCAAAGCTAAGGAACCATTCGTGGTATCGAGATCGTTGCCCAATCGCACTGAGAATCGTCAAATACCGAAGGCGAATATGTGAATCGGTCGAAAGGTATTTAAATGTGTAGTTTGTACTTGGTAGGTCTCGAAGATTGGAATGACGAAGGCATTTTATTCGGCTATCCAAACACTTTATCCATTGTTATCCCTTCGAGCCTTATTATATTTTCTTTCATATCACTCTTTTGGAATCGACAACAAAAATTGAGGATTGGGCGGATAAATCAAATGAAAAAAAAAAGAAGAAAAGAAAAAGAAAAAAAAAGAAAAGAAAAAAAAAAGAAAATCGGGAGAAGTCAAATCGCAACAAGGAAGTGATCTCATGGTATGAACTACGTCTGACTTGATCCCGAAAGGGTACGTAGGCAGCCTCACTGAGGTTCAGTCACAATAAAGGAAAAATCCAAAAAATCCCCCAAGAAGGAAACTGGGGCAGAAGTTATGTTTGTTGAAGGAATAAGGTTCCGAAAGTTGTAATCATTAACCCACGATAAAATATTTTTGAGCCTTTATATCCTTTTTCTATATCCCATCCAAAAGCCTACATTACGGTCCAAAGGAAGACCTTCCGATCAATCTTCAAGAAATGCCGAGTCAAGCAAACAAAGGTCAATCACATCAGGGGCAACACTCCAGTCCGAACAAAGAAGAATGAAGGACTCAAACCACCACGAGACTCCATGATGAGAGAAATCAAAATGAGAGAGTCTTATCGGTGAAAACCCTCATGGGCACCGTAAGGCGACGGTGAGTCGAGAGAAAGAAAGAGCAAATGATAGAGGCTTGATGGTGAAAACCCGATGGGCACTACAAGTCGACTAAGGATCAGATCAAGAAATGAAGTGTTGAAGACCGGTTTCACAGCAGAACTTTGCAACAAGAGTTGAACATCAACTTTGCTATACGGAGAAGGCCAAAAGTGCGTGTCAAGGTCGCTAGAGTCGGTATTCAAAATCCGTTAGGTCATTCGTCTGTAGGTTTCTTGTTAGGAATTGTATTTTCCTTTCTCTTCATTCTTCACACTTTGTTTTACCCTCCTTCTTATCGAGTCGGTCAGGTCATAACAAGTACAGAAATGATTTCGAAATTTGCCACCAAGCTCTCCAATTGCACAAGATGAGATTTAGCCAACACGACAATTGTCGTAGGTCAGGGAATGACAAGGCCAGTGATTTAAGCCCACAAGAGCAACATGTGCAATGAAGATCATGCAAGACACAAGGGTCGGCAAGGTGCCAACTCAGGGAAAATATAGCAAATGGAAGTACGAGGTTCGAACAGAGAGGGGGTATATCTTCTGACAAGAGAAAGACCAAAGGTTGTCAAGTGGAGTCATCAAAGGAATCAAGATCGAAGTTTGTGGGATCCGTCAAGAAAGGAACAATATACATACCTAAAGAGAGGTGGATTTTGAACAAAGAAGAAGTAAAAATGGATAGTCGGTGAATAGGCAAGGCACCCGAGTGGAAAGCAGCCGCCATCAAGGTTCAAGGCCACAACCAACCACCGCATTTAAACTAACAGATTTTTCTTTGCTTTGAAACAGGGGCATAGATGTTATTGGACTGATAGAGCCAACAGTTTCCAATGAGCATAAGCTCATTTTGGTTGTGATGGGTTACTTTACCACATTGGGCCGAGGCAAAGGGCAAATTTGCACCAAATCGGCAGGGACCGTTCGTGGTATCACGGGTGTTGTCCAATGGAGCATTATATTTAACAGGATGTTGAAGGAAAGTGCGTAGAGACTGCTATCAATTCAGATGCAGTCAAAAGATACTATGTATGATTCCTTTTCAAATATGTGTTTTGTATTTTGTTGTGATTTTGGAATCGAAATGACGAAGGCATTTTATTCTCTATCCAAACACCTTATCCATTGTTAACCCCTTCGAGCCTTAATGAATGAATTCTTTCATATCCCTCTCTCGGAATCACTCTAGTGCAATAAGATCGAAATTGCCAGAATAAAAAATGAAATGATGGAAAAATGAAAAAAAAATGAAAAATGAAAAAAAATGAAAAAAAAAATGAAAAAAAAAAGATGAAAAAATGAATGAAAAAGAAAAAAGACAATAAATCGGGAAAAAGTCAAAAAGAAATCCATCTAACTTATAAAGTTGGATGAACTACGTCTGACTTGATCCCGAAAGGGTACGTAGGCAGCCTCTCCGAGGTTCAGTCACAATAAAGAAAAAATCCAAAAAATTCCCCACATATTGAAACTGGGGCAGAAGTTATGTTTAATAATTCCGAGAGTTGTAAATATTTTTAACCCTCGTTGAAATTTTGAGCCTTTATATCTTTCTTTCTTAACCCACCCGAAAGCCACGTTACAGTCCAAAGAAAGACCTTCCGATCAATTTTGAAATGATAACAAATACAGCGAAGGAGGAGCGAAGCATCGGATAATACCCGTGGTACAGAAAACAAAATACAAAAAGGAAAAATGGAAAAAATAATAAAAATGAGAGAGTCTCATCAGTGAAAACCTTAGCCGGCACTGTGAGGCGATTGTGAGGTTGAGAGAAATAAAATGAGAGAGTCTCATCAGTGAAAACCTTAATCGGCGCTGTGAGATGATTGTGAGGTTGAGAGAATAAATGAGAGAGTCTTATTGGTGAAAACCTTTCGAGGCACCGTAAGGCGATCGTGAGGACTATCAGAAAAGAGAAAAGCAACAAAAAAGAGTATCGGTTTTGGGTCAAAGGCAATCCAGAGTGAGAATAATGATTGGAACGAACTGGGTCAGAGTTTAAATACATGGCATGGTCAGCGGAATCAGCCAGCAAATACCCAGATAAGTTCTGTCATCTCTCCAAAATACCCTTACCTTTCTTTAATTTTTCTGCATTTCATTGTTTACCTTTTTGAGACCTAACTACCAGCTCCTGATAACGGAAGTTGAAATAACACTGGATCGGAAAGGATGGAAGATTGGGGAAAGAAATAAAGAAGCTTGGCAAACATGGCCAAAGGAAAAGAAAACAAAACAAAAATGGAGAAATGAGAAAAATACAAAAAAAGAGTCTGCAAGGGACGAGAAGTCAATAGCCATGCAACATGAGAAAGCAAAAACAAAGGAAGCAATAAGAAGTGGGGACGGCAGATGCCAGTTGCCAGCAACTTATATCTAATAAATTTTGTTTCATGCAGGAACAAATTGTCACTAATCACTTTAAAGTGAATGTGACCAATGTGGAAAAATTTAAAATACCAAAAAGAGAAAGTCTGCCGAATAAGTGGAGAAATTCACAGGCGAGAGATAAGTTGGTAAAAGAAAATACCGAAAAGAGGAAGGTAACATCTTTTAAAATCCACTCCCCAGTCCTCAAATACGGGAATATTTTCTGCATCGCATTGCACGTTTAAATTTCGTTAGGCGCCCACCTTCAAATACGGGAATATTTTCGCATTCGCATTGCACGTTTAAATTTCGTTAGGCGCCCACCTTCAAATACGGGAATATTTTCTGCGCATCGCATTGCACGTTTAAATTCCGTTAGGTGCCCACCTTCGAATACGGGAATATTTTCGCATTCGCATTGCACGTTTAATTTTTGTTAGGCGCCCACCTTCAAATACGGGAATATTTTCCGCATCGCATTGCACGTTTAAATTCCGTTAGGCGCCCACCTTCAAATACGGGAATATTTTCTGCGCATTCGCATTGCACGTTTAAATTCCGTTAGGCGCCCACCTTCAAATACGGGAATATTTTCTGCGCATTTGCATTGCACGTTTAAATTCCGTTAGGCGCCCACCTTCAAATACGGGAATATTTTTCGTATTTTGCATTGCACGTTTAAATTACGTTAGGCGCCCACCTTCTAATACGGGAATATTTTCTGCATCGCATTGCACATTTAAATTCCGTTAGGCGCCCACCTTCAAATACGGGAATATTTTCTGCATTCGCATTGCACGTTTAAATTCTGTTAGGCGCCTACCTTCTAATACGGGAATATTTTCTGCATCGCATTGCACGTTTAATTTCTGTTAGGCGCCCACCTTCTAATACGGGAATATTTTCTGCATCGCATTGCACGTTTAATTTCTGTTAGGTGCCCACCTTCAAATACGGGAATATTTTCTGCATCGCATTGCACGTTTAAATTCTGTTAGGCACCCACCTTCTAATACGGGAATATTTTCTGCATCGCATTGCACGTTTAAATTTCGTTAGGCGCCCACCTTCTAATACGGGAATATTTTTTGCATTTCGCATTGCACGTTTAATTTCTGTTAGGTGCCCACCTTCAAATACGGGAATATTTTCTGCATTCGCATTGCACGTTTAAATTCTGTTAGGCGCCCACCTTCAAATACGGGAATACTTTTCTGCATTCGCATTGCACGTTTCAATTCTGTTAGGCGCCCACCTTCAAATACGGGAATATTTTCTGCATTCGCATTGCACGTTTAAATTCTGTTAGGCGCCCACCTTCAAATACGGGAATACTTTTCTGCATCGCATTGCACGTTTAATTTCGGTTAGGCGCCCACCTTCTAATACGGGAATACTTTTCTGCATCGCATTGCACGTTTAAATTCCGTTAGGCGCCCACCTTCAAATACGGGAATATTTTTCTGCATTCGCATTGCACGTTTAAATTCTGTTAGGTGCCCACCTTCTAATACGGGAATATTTTCCGCATTCGCATTGCACGTTTAAATTCTGTTAGGCGCCCACCTTCAAATACGGGAATATTTTCTGCATCGCATTGCACGTTTAAATTCGGTTAGGCGCCCACCTTCAAATACGGGAATATTTTCTGCATTCGCATTGCACGTTTAAATTCTGTTAGGCGCCCACCTTCAAATACGGGAATACTTTTCTGCATTCGCATTGCACGTTTAAATTTCTGTTAGGCGCCCACCTTCAAATACGGGAATATTTTCTGCATTCGCATTGCACGTTTAAATTTCGTTAGGCGCCCACCTTCAAATACGGGAATATTTTCTGCATTCGCATTGCACGTTTAATTTCGTTAGGTGCCCACCTTCGAATACGGGAATATTTTTTGCATCGCATTGCACGTTTAAATTCCGTTAGGTGCCCACCTTCGAATACGGGAATATTTTCTGCATCTAAATTGCACGTTTAATTTCGTTAGGCGCCCACCTTCAAATACGGGAATATTTTCTGCATTCACATTGCACGTTTAAATTCCGTTAGCGCCCACCTTCTAATACGGGAATATTTTCCGCATTCGCATTGCACGTTTAATTTCAGTTAGGCGCCCACCTTCAAATACGGGAATATTTTTCTCGCATTTGCATTGCACGTTTAATTTCTGTTAGGCGCCCACCTTCAAATACGGAATATTTTCTGCATTCGCATTGCACGTTTAATTTTTGTTAGGTGCCCACCTTCGAATACGGGAATATTTTCTCCATCGCATTGCACGTTTCATTTATGTTAGCGCCCACCTTCTAATACGGGAATATTTTCCGCATTCACATTGCACGTTTAAATTTCGTTAGCGCCCACCTTCTAATACGGGAATATTTTCTCGCATTCGCATTGCACGTTTAATTTACGTTAGGCGCCCACCTTCAAATACGGGAATATTTTTCTGCATTCGCATTGCACGTTTAATTTCCGTTAGGCGCCCACCTTCAAATACGGAAATATTTTCTCCATCGCATTGCACGTTTAAATTCTGTTAGGCGCCCACCTTCAAATACGGGAATATTTTCTCGCATTCGCATTGCACGTTTAATTTCCGTTAGGCGCCCACCTTCAAATACGGGAATATTTTCTGCGCATTCGCATTGCACGTTTAATTTTCGTTAGGCGCCCACCTTCAAATACGGGAATATTTTCTGCGCATCGCATTGCACGTTTAAATTTCTGTTAGCGCCCACCTTCAAATACGGGAATATTTTCTGCATTCGCATTGCACGTTTAAATTTTCGTTAGGCGCCCACCTTCAAATACGGGAATACTTTCGCATCGCATTGCACGTTTAAATTTCACGTTGGCGCCCACCTTCAAATACGGGAATATTTTCTCGCATCATCATGGTTTATATATTTAAAAGCCTACACTGGGGAAAAAGAAAAAAAAGAGGTAGTTTGTTGTTTTGTTTTGAGCAGAGTTCAGCTCGAGATCAAGAAAAAAACAAGAAAATCAACAAAAAAAGAGAGTCATCAAGAAAAAACAAGAAAATCAACAAAAAAGGAAGATTCTGCATCACCGGAAAGGGAAGAAGAGCAAAAGCTAGATTAGGAACAATTGTAATTGTAGGATCATAGCTTAGACTAGCTTCTTCATTTTACATTTTACCCCCCCGTGTAATAAGGAGGTCAGCAAGCAGTAACCGCAACAGCAGCAACAGTAACAGCAAAAATCGCAGTTTCATTGGTAGTCCCAGCTACCAAAATTTTCCGAACTACATTGACCCGATTCCCTTTTAGCCAGGGATATGTAGGAAACCTCTTGAAGCAAAGGTTCGGTCAAAATTTTGAAAAAAAAATAAATAAAAAAAATGCTTCTCACGGAGTGCTCAAACGGGCAAAAATCGCTCGTATCCGCTCACTTGTCTTTGCACAGAGAAACTCTTCGTGTTTACGCGCAAAGAGGGGCAACTGTGAGCACGTGATTTTTGCCCTATATGAGAATTACTCCCAAAAATTCAAAATAAAAGAGTTTTGTGTTGTTTGCAATTGTTGTGAATTTAGTGTCATTTTTAAAAAATAATGACAATATATATATATATATATATATATATATATATATATATATATATATATATATATATATATCGCATTTGCATTTAGGATTTAATTCTACAATTAGGAGTAATTAATTTTATCTTACAAAAATGAAAATCACAAAAATAGGCATTTTTTGCATTTTAGCCTTTAATGTCCAAATTGTGTGATTGTATTTTAATTACCATTTAAAATTAGGTGACAATTATTATTATGATATTAGTATTTCAAGATAATTTTAGTTTTTATAAATTAATCTTAGTATATTGGAGCTTTATTAATTAGGAAGTTGAATAATGGAGAAGAACAAAATGGAAAAAATTTGGATTGGGCCATCTTGCAAATTAAGTTACAAGCCCAATCCTAAGAACCCTTACCCAACCCAAAACCCCTTGGCCCAAGAAGAAAATTTCAGATTTTTTTTAGCAAAAAATAATCATAATTACATGACATAAAGTAGTGGGGGCAAGGAAATCAAGGAAGAAAACAAGGAGAGGAAAACATGGATTAGTGGGTTTTCTTTAAATTAAAAAAATATTTTCTTTTTAATAAAAAATCTGAAAATTTTCGAAATTCTTGCCTATAAATAGAAGAGAAGATTTATGAAAAAAAGGGTGGAAAAAAAGAGAGGAAAAATAGGAAGAGAAGTAAAAATAAAAAAATTTCCTGCTGTAGTATACACTCGATATACATTCTGGACACAGAAGTATACATGGCGAAAAATTCAATTTTTGAGAGTTTCTTTTGAGAAGTGAAAAGAGTTCAAAGCTAGAAAGCCAAAACAAAGAGAAAATCTAGAATATATTTTTCTTTTCTATTTTTAACTGTTTTTTTTTTTTTTTGTTTTTCTCCGTATTGCTGGGATTTTCGGGATTGAGGTGTTGAAGCTACTGCTGGTTGTTACTGTTGTTGTTGATGTATTTTCACCGCCTTGTTGATTTGCCATTTTCCCATTCCTTTCAAAACCAGGTACACTTCTCTACAATTGAAGTTGTATTGATGATTTGGATGAAATAAAAATGAAGATTCATTTTAAGTTTTCGTGTTAACAAATGTGTACTGTTAGCTTAATAGTTGTAGTGTTAGTTTGAATTTGAAGTTTATTTGTAGTGTATTAAAATAGATTGCAGAGAAAAAAAACAAAACACAAAAGATGTAATAGCTTAGTGATAGAATAAGTAGTATAATAGTAGTATCGTAGTAGTAATAGCATATCACTTAGTTTAATTAGGTAAAAACATTAAAACATAAGTTAGCATATCATAAGTTCCCAAATCGTTAATTGTTCTTCCCAATAGTCTCATAAGCCATGATCACGTAGATAATCATCTGGTGTGGATCTACATTTTAGTATAAGTAAGTTTTAGAAGATAAAAGACATTAGTTCAAGTCAAGCATAACTGATTTAATAACGTTGTAATGAACTAAGTCACTGTAAATTCCACTGTTTGATCCTGTTTAAACCCTTAAACCGCTTAGATATAGAGACTCATATAGTTATTGCTTACATAATTAGTCTGCTTCTGTGAATCTAGGTTCAAATCCGATTGAGTTTTAAAAGGGAAAATAATTAGATATTGAAGCAATTCAATTAGGATGAACCGGTGATGATGAGAGGTATAGCTCGCAATGAAACTGGTAATATAGCAAACATCTGTGATTAATCGTTTAGTTTCTCTTTTGATGCTGTGAATAATTAGTTAAATCACTTTAATTTCCTAGTTAAGTAGGTTGTGTTCTAGAATACCTCCTTAGCAAATAATTAGATATTAGTATAAATTCTTAGTTTTGAGCGTATAGTGATAACAATGGATTGAGCTCTTCATGTACATAGTCCATTAACTTAAGACTACTGTTTTTGTGTATTGGTTTCCTTATTAATAAATAAAGGTGATTTGATTTCATTTCCAATTATGAGTATTTATTTCTTTATATGAATTTTGTGTTATACTCTTTGTTATTACAATTTGGTTCGGACCCTATGTGTAACGTGGGCCCGAACTGCCATACGAAACTGACTGGTCCATTGAAAGAAAGCCTGAAGACCGCCTGGGCTTTAAGGCCTGGGCTTCGCCCATTGCCGATCTAATTAATTGACGTGAAGGTCCAGGCCCAAATAACAATAGAAATCGAAAGGGCCGGGAATGCTTAGTATTAGGAAACGATTAAGGAAAAAACACAATTAGAGAGACGTAGTATACACTTCTTAGGATCGAACTTTAAAATTGAATTGGGACGAGCCTCGCCCAACGTTAATCAAGCGGGGCCCCCATTTAGTAATAAGATAATAAAGTAGACTCGGGAAAGCTAATAGCGAATTCCATAGCTTCTCCCAAAAGATTTAAAAGCCGATAGACGTTATTTAGGGCACGATTTAACGTACTTTCCTATGAACGAGTGTGCACTTGGTGCGACTCAAATCCAAATCCCGGCAAAGTTGAAATACACCGAAAGTCACAGGCGTACTGGTTGCGGTGTGACTCGAGGCGTGTTTTCGCGATGCCGCAAATTCTCTAAAAAATAATACTTAATGTAAAAAGCACTATATGTTGTTAAAATCTGTAATTAAGTCAAACAAAAGTCAGGAACGACAATTGAGCGACCGTGCTAAAACCACGGAACCCGGGAATGCCTAACACCTTCTCCCGGGTTAACAGAGTTCCTTATCCGGATCTTTGCTTCGCAGACATTTTTAAGAGTCAAAATTCCTCGGATTCGGGATTAACCGGTGACTTGGGACACCATTATCATTCCCAAGTGGCGACTCTGATTAATCTCAATAAATTGATCCCGTTCCGACTGTCCTTTAATTGGAAAAACTCCTTCACTGGTTATTATTATATCCCTCTCTGGGGATGTAGTATTAAACAGTAGCACATTTACGTTTATACGTTATGTGCAGTGAAAAAAGGAGGTGTGACAGGTATGACCTCATCCCAATACAACCAACATATTCTCGCTTCCATGCATCGAGCATTCTCTACTAACGACATCTTAAAACGTACTATGATTCTCACATGCTTACGAAGCACCATGTAGCCTTTGTCCAATATTTCCCTGCTGATAATAAAATGTAGAATTTATTAGGGACACAGGGGCATCAAAAGTCCCAACATCATACCATACGAGCCTCAACTCTTGCTCATCCGCAAGTTTTCAAGAACGTTTTGAATAGCACCTAAATACATCGCAAGCCAAATATGATATGACACATGACCCATAATTAGATCGTTGATAGTGAAATCCTTTCACTTAGCACGAAGCCTTAAAGATACATTTTGCTAATCCACGACAATAGCCTTTATCATATGTACGTCTTCATCATAAGACAACCCAAGACATTGGTTTGGTACATGTCCTTCTTAAGACAGTTAAACTCATTTCCCCCAGTATCTCTGCTGGCTGATTCTTTGCTAAATAGATATCTCATATAAACCATATAGTCTTTATTACCACTAACTATCTTTAGATCTATATCCACCTTGTGATTCTACCTTTACTGTGACATTTAGGCAGTTAAGTAAACCTTCTCAAGACCGTACTTATCAACCGAATGTCAGAACCTAGTGCACCCCCATGTGCACAATTGAAGATCTCTCAATTCTCTTGCATTATCGATATGGATGACACGCCGTAACAATGGTTGAGTAAATTCTTGACTCCCTTGAAACCCCTCTGTAGCGCCACGAACCGTCGGCGCATACTCGATACCGAGCGCACAACTTTCAATACACGAGTGGATGCAAAAGAATGTATGACATAGGCTCCAACTGAAAAAATGGCGCACGATAAGGAATTCAAAGAATTGAAGAGTTTCCTAAACAGTTACATAGCCCCTCGTAAATAAATACAGACGTCTCCGTATCGATCAACGAGAATCTAAGTAACCGGTCTGTGTCTCGTGACTCCTATGAACCTAGAGCTTTGATACCAACTTGTCACGACCCTAGTTCACCAATCGTGAACATGTCGTGATGGCACCCAGTCCCCACGACTAGGTAAGCCTAACACGTTGCGGAATATACCAGTTTATGAACATTAAATAAGAAATAGCGGAAAACGATATAAATAAGAATGTAATCAGTGCCACTTGGCACATACATCCGTCAACACAATAAATAGAACACTACCAAGATCCGGAACCCCACGGTAACACAGACTAAAAGAGAAATACAACTGTGGCTCTATATGTAAAGAGTATCTAACAACGAAATGAAGAGAAATATCAACTAGTACTATTAGAATAGAAGGAAAGCCTCCGGATCCGCGGACGTAGCGGATCATACCTCGAGGTCTCCCAAATGCGGCGGAAAAATCACCTAGCTCGAGCCTGCTCTGATGTACCTGGATCTGCACAACAAAAGTGTGCAGAAGAGTAGCATGAGTACACCACAGCGGTACTCAGTAAGTGCCAAGCCTAACCTCGATGGAGTAGTGACGAGGAAGGTCAAGGCCCTACTGAGAAAAACAGTAATATAATGATGATATCAATAATAAACAGTTTAAGTGATAATAATTTCCGAAATAACAACAATAAGATGATTACTGCAACCGTCTACAATTAAACTAACAACAATTAACCAACTCAATAAAACAAGTCCGGGACCTGTGGGAATTGAACCCACAGTCCCATTGACAGTACCCATGGGTCTCCGGGAATCGAACCCACAGCCCACATTTCAATAAATCTCAGGATCTCCGGGAATCGAACCCGCAGTCCACGTCTCAATAAATCTCAGGATCTCCGGGAATCGAACCCGCAGTCCACATCTCAATAAATCTCAGGATCTCCGGGAATCGAACCCGCAGTCCACACCAATATCATTCCGGGTCTCTGGGAATCGAACCCACAACCCTGGGTCTCCGGAAATTGAACCCGCAGTCCACAAACACAGCAAATAAAGGAATACACAGAGAGAATAAATTATGCTTAACTATGACTTCACCGAAAAATAGTGCCAATAATTATCAAAAGTTCAAATAAGACAATTAGGCAACTAAACAGTTAAATACTACCTAATCATGCTTTTCTAACTACTACCGGGTAAGAATATCGAATTTAACAGCTAAAAGCAAGAATATCACTCATCGAACATTTTTAAGTAAAGTATGTGTTCAACAACCAGCGCATGTACACGCCCGTCACCTCGCGTACAAGGCATTTAAATTATCACATAATATCCTAGGGGTGAAAGTTCTCCCACACGAGGTTAGACAAGCCACTTACCTCAATTCCGGTACAAAACCGCTACGAAATAACTCTCTTGCCGCGAACGTCGGCCTCCACAAGTGTAGTATCTGATAAAAATCAATAAAAATCACATCAAAATAGGCCAATTGGGCATTACCCAATCAAAATAACTCCAAATACACCAAAACCCACAAGTTGTCAAAACTCGACTTCCGGTACGCTTATCGAAAAATCACGAAAATTATATATTCGGGTTCCTTATCTCAATACGAGTCCGTGCATATAAAATTTGTCAAAATCGGACTCCGTTTGCCCATTCAAATCAAAGGTTTTCTAAAATTTAGGCCTAGGGCTCAAACACCTTTAATCTTCCATTTTCAGTGAAGTAATCACGGATTTCATGATAAACCAACGAATTAAGGTCAAGAAACTTACCCCGATGATTTCCCGATGATATCCCAGCGTTTCCCCTTCAAAATCCTCTCTTGGAGCTCAAAAATGGCGTTTTTGTGAATGGGGGTCGCGAGTGAAATGTTTCTGGACTTAAAGTCACCGCCAGACATTTTTACTCTATGCGATCGCAGCACTGGGCTTGCGATCGAGATTCACAAAATCTTGGGCGGCCTATTTTTCTTCCACGCGATCGCGTGGGCTTGGACGCGATCGCAGTGATCAACCTGGCCATTCAACGCGATCGCATCACCTCGACCGCGATCGCACTGTTTTCGATTAACACCCTACGCGATCGCATCCTTCGCATCGCGGTCGCGAAGAACAACTCTCAGTTCTCACTCTGCTACCCTATGCGATCGCAGACTCAACCTCGCGATCGCAGAGCTTCCCAAATTCACCCTACGCGATCGCAGACTCCCCCTCGCGATCGCAGACTCCCCCTCGCGATCCCAGACTCCCCCTCGCGATCGCAGAGCCCAATAATTTCCTCTTACGCGATCGCATGAGCAGCTTCGCGATCGCGAAGCACAAAAATTCTCTGCAATATTGCAGCAGAACCAGCAGTGCAATTGGCACCAAAATGGTCCGTTTGGACCCCCGAATTCATCCCGAGGCCCCTGGGATCCCAACAAAAATCACCAACCTACTCCAAAACATGATACGAACTTATTCCAATCATAAAAACACGTCTAACAACATCAAAACCCGTAATTCACATCGAATTCAAGCCTAAATTTCTTAAAACTTTCCGAATTGCACATTCGATCAAAAACCGGACCAAACGACGTCCGAATGACCTGAAAATTTGCGGACATATCCAAAATCACATAACGAAGCTACAGAAATTGTCGGAATTCCATTCCGACCCCCGGATCAAAATCTCACCTATCGTTCGGATTCGCCAAAATTTCAAACTTCGGCATTTCAAGCCTAATTGAGCTACGGACCTCCAAAATACATTCTGGACGCGCTCCCAACCCCAAAATCACCTAACGGAGCTAATGGAACCATCGGATTTCCGTTCCCAGATCATCTTAACACTGTTCCGGTTACAGACCATTTTCTAACCTTAAAGCTCTCATTTAGGGACTAAGTGTCCCACAATGCTCCAAATTTCAGAACCGACTCTCTCTGCAAACCACGATAGCAGAAAAGAACTTAGGGGAACAGTTAAATTGGGGATTGGTGTGTAATTTTCTAAAACGACCGGCCGGGTCGTTACATTTACCTACATATGAGAAAATCAACAAAAGATAGTATAATAACTACAAAAAAATCTCCCTAAACAAGTACTACATTTAAGGATTGTTATAAAAATAAAGACTGTAAAGTAAAGACAAGTATAGAGAGACTGATATATTATTCATTTTCAAACTGATGTACATAATGAACTGAAAACCCTTCTATTTATAGAATGAAGGAAGCTGCTGTGTAAGCTGCTGTGTAAGCTGCTACTACAAGCTGCTACAATACCAGATATGAATAATCTTCTACTGAGAGTAATGTTTATCTATAACGGAGTAATAAATGGATAAGTTCATTGTATCCAGTATAAATAATCTTCTACTAGAGATAATGATTATCCATAACGGAGTATTAAAAGAATAAGCTTATTATACCGGTATGAATAATTTTCTACCGGGGATAATGTTTGTCCATAACCGAATTCTGAAAGGATAAGTTTATTATACCCAGTATGGATAATCTTCTACCGGTGATAATATTTATCCGTAACCAGGTACCGAAAAGATAAGCTTCTTCCGGAAGCTTATTTCCAATAGAGTACTATTTATTCGTAACCAGCGAAAAGATAAGCTTTTTCAGGAAGTTTATTTCCAATAGAGTACTAAATAAATAAATATATGTACCATGGAGTATCATATAGATAAGCTTCTTCAGGAAGCTTATTTATAATGGAGTATGAATATTCATAATATAATATATTTATAACAAGGATTATCTTGTGAAAATTATAATGTTGTTGTGTGACGAAGATATTCATAATTTATAAAAGTCCACTACCTTTTTCTCAAAGAAAATGCCAAACATAAAGAAATTTATATCTTCTTTTAAATAAAAATAAATTAATTATGGTAAATATTTAATCATTTCTTCAACAAACATAAATCCAAATTTGGGGAGAAAAAATCAAAGCATATCCTAACAACATCAAAATAAAATTTATTGAATATTGTGTCACTCCCTACCTTCCCAACCCCCCCCCCACACCCCACACAGACATGACACACCAAACAAATTTTGCCAAAACTCAAAAGTCTCTCCCCCTTCATCTTCCCACCTAATCCTCAAAAAGCCCAATCCCTAAAAACCCCAAACTCTTGCAATTACCAACAAGTAGAGCCCCCTCTTTGTCAATAACTCACCTTTCCTCCGCCAAATCTCATAACTATTTTTGAAATCTCCTTACCTGTTCAACCGCCAAAAAATCTCCATAAACTGTTCACTCCAAATTCAAAACTCAAAATATCTTCCTTTCGATCTCCTTGCAGCTGCAGCTGTAGCAATGGAAAATGACCAAACTGAAAGCGAATTACTGAACACTTACTTCACAAATGGCGCAGAAGTTGAGATTAGCAGTGACGAGGAAGGCTTCCGAGGCGCGTGGTATGAGGGAACAGTCATACGACCCATTTCGAAGAAACAGAAGAGGAATGCCGACGAGGATGACAAGAAGCTGCGGGTGTTGGTCGAGTACAAAACGCTGATGGCTGATAAGAAGGGTACACGCCGGTTGAAGGAGCCGCTGAGCTTAGTTCAGCTGCGGCCGCGGCCACCGCCTGAACGGCAGAGGAGATTCAACGTCAGTGAAGAGGTGGATGCTTATCACAATGATGGATGGTGGGAGGGTGTGGTAATGGAGGTGTTGGGTGGTAGTGGTGGGAGGAAGTACTCTGTGTTCTTCAGAGGAACAAGGGACCAGCTGGAGTTTGATGAATCCGAGCTACGGACCCACCGTGAGTGGGCCAATGGCAAGTGGACCCCACCACTTGAGCAAGGAGAGGAAGATGAAGTTGAAGAGGTATGTTCCTTTTTCATCTCGTATTTCTGTCGAATTGTTGAGACAATTCGGCGGAGGTTATGGAGTTAATGTGAAACATTATCTGGCTTTTTACTTTTCTTTTGGGCTTGTAAATCCAATTAGGAAGGGTCTTTAGGAAGAACATACTCCTACCTTTAGGATTTTATCACATAGCATAGGGTTGCTAATGTGTTTTAGCTCTCCATTTACCTTGAATGAAGCTGAGAAAATTAGATTACAAGAAACTCTTACCGGATTATTGTGTTTTTGTGAATAGCTTATTGGATTACCGAGTATGTGAATTTGCACTCAATTACCAGAAGAAAGAAATGTTCGTGGGACCCCAAACTATGAACTGGTGTGGGTAAAAAAGTAGTCTCATAAAATTCGGAGGTGCAATTCTTACAGTTTCTGCTACTTTTGTTGTTTGGTACAGCTTTTTGAGGTGCAATTCTGCTATTTTTGGTTTATGTCTAGTGTATGGGGCAATTTTTGGTGTTGCAGATTCTGGAATTTGTCAGGACCTTCCTGTAAAAGGAGAGTTGTGACAAGTTTGAAATGTGGGAATAAAAGGAGATACAAAGGCATTTCCTGTAAACATTGGGTTAATGTTTGTCTTGAACCTATATTTGTATGCCCTAGTTATGAATGAGTTAGCCAACAGTACAAAAAATGAGGTTCAACTATGCATGCAATTTGCTGATGATATTGTGTTAATCCCACAAAGCTTCAAGGAGATCAACTAAAAGGTATGAAGTATAAATAAACACTATTGAGAGTAAGAGTTTTAGCATAACTAGAGATAAGACTTAATACCCTGCACACACAGGATTGGACATCTAGACTAGTAAACATATATGGGGGCTTAACATATTGGGAAACACATGGATGAGTTTAGCTCTGGTAACAAATTAAAAAAATTGATCATGGGCCTAACTAATCTCTAAAGTTAGCTCATAATGTAAGGATTGCTCAAGACTATGTAAAGAGATAATATTCTATTTTGTCAATCAATGTGGGATCTAGTAGGTAAGTTTTATAAAACAGTTATGAGACAATAATATTATATAGGGGAGGGGTGAATTTTGGGCCTCGAAAGCCTAATTTCAACAAGATGAATATTGTATAAATGCGATACTAAGATGATATGCAATTATATGGAATTGGAAAAGATATGAAATAATCACGTCTGATGAGGATTGAAGCTCTTCCAACTACTTATCTTGGTTTCACCTTGGCGCTTCCAATAAGGATTATTTAGCATGGAGTCCGAGGCTTGAGAAGAGGCTAGTAGCATGGAAAAAGAGGTACCTTTCGAAAGGGGAAGAAACTATTAATTAAGAACACTATGTCAAGCATTTAAAGTACTTTTATGTCATTGCTTCACGCACCAGCCAGTGTCACAGGTAAACTGAAAAGGCTCTAAAGGAACTTTTCGTGGAATCAACAACTTAGGATAGGAAGTTCCACTTAGTCAGTTGGGAGAATGCTACATCTCTGAAGCAATGTGGGAATCTTGAAAATATTTTCAGACTTTTCACTTATTAGGATGGGCACGGAGACTCAGTAACAAGGAACACGCTCTGTCAAATGAGGTGATAGGAGAAAGTATGGAATTGCCGAACAGGGTACTTCTATTTGGGTACGAATTTGGAGTAGTATTATGAGAGGATGGGAAGATTTCATCGAAAACATAAGCTTCAGGGTAGGAGATAAAAGTAGCGTAAGTTTTTTGAGTCACAAACGGTATAATGAGAAGAGGCTGAAACTCAAATTCTCGAATATCTACGGTACCTCAAATAAGAAGGAAATGATAGTACAACAATATCTAGACTACACGATGGGGGACTCTATTTGGGCATAAGGGTCAAGAAGAACTTCATAAATAGGAAGTAATTGAATTTGAAGTTCAGGTGTCAAGGGGCCGGGCCGGGCAGGTCGGGGGTAGAGGAAAAGGTAACCGGCTAGTTTTGGTACTGGGCCGGTTTCCAGTTATTTTTAATGGTTCCGGGCTTCCCCGGTGCTAAATTTAACCGGAACGTTTCCGGCCCTAATGGGCCGAGCCGTTTTTTTTGTATTTGTATAACAATCGTAATTTATATTAAGATAAAGTAAAAATGTAAAAGTAAAACACTAAAAACTAACGTATAAAAAGAATGTTTGAATAAATTTCAAAGGCTGTAAAAGCCTTATATTTGAAAAATTCATTATGAATTTAAGATAATATAATGAACATGAAAAAAATATAACTTATGGTATAAGTCTTATACTTGAGTGTTGATAACTTGATATGTAAGGATCAAACTTCAAAGACTTTCATTTCAAATTTTCATTGCATAATAATGCTTCAAATTAATCTAACAAACTAAAACATTAAGCCTAAAGAAGTCTAATAATTTTAAAGAGTACAAATTATCTCAAATCAACTTAAATGCAAAATTTTGGAGGACACTTAAGACAACTTTTCATATGCCTCCTTAAACAGCTTGTGTCCTCCAACTTTCGACGAACATTTAGGACTCGATCATAGTTCTTTGCACTTTACTTTGCGAACTTCTTTATTTTCTTCTACCACCTCAAAGTTTTCCCAAACATATAGGCGCACTCTAGAAGACCATGCATGATTTAACTTGAATTGAGAATTTGTGTTTGAGAATTGAGAGATGAGCGAAAAAATGAATAAGAGAAGGGGTTTATTTATTGTTTTTCAAAGGGCTAAATTAGTAAATAATAAAAGTGTTATTTTTGAAAAACAAATCCAAGAAAGGGCTATTCTTGCAAATTAGCCGTTGGACAATGGTTAAAATGGCAACTGACCGTTGCCAACGATCAACTTTATAAAAATAAAATAACATAAAAAATTGAATGCAACTGACCGTTGCCAACGATCAACTTTATAAAAATAAAATAACATAAAAAATTGAACTAGCGGTTGAACCGGTCCGGTTAACGGGTTCCCAAATGACTTGACCTTAACGGTCGTACCGGTCTGGTGAACCGCTACCAAAATTCTACCTAACACAGGCCAGGCCAGTTCCCGTCCCAACCCAATCCTGCCCGGCAACCTTACTACCGGGCCGGTCCGAAACCTGGCCAATCCGCCCTGTTTGACACCTTTAATTCTAAGGCTTAAATGAAAAGCTTTACATGCAGATGTTGTTCATGCTAGTTAGAGCTGAAGGAGGTGGGAGGTGGGAAAAGAGGGATTATTCAATGAAGTCATATTGTCATAAGCTTTTAGTGGAAGAGTTAGATCTTCAGCTCTTATCGGTTTTGGATTCTCGGGACACCAAGAAAGGTGTTTCTTTTTTACTTGGTTGGCACTGAGACGAGCTATATATACAACAGGATGGTAAAAAAGGTACATTTCAGCAAAGGAGAAGGAATTATTAATTAAGAGCACTTTGTCAAAGCATTTATACATGCTTTGTGTCATTGGTTCACACTCCCGCCAGTATCATAGGTAACCTGAAAAGGCTCAAAGAATTTTTTTTGTGGGATTCAGCAAATGGGGATATGAATTTTTACTTAGTCAATTAGAAGAATAATACATCTAGTAGGGGAGTCATGAAAATATTTTCAAGTTTTCACCTATTAGGAAACTGGTTATGGAGACTCGAGAAAGAGGAACATGCTTTATCGAATTAGCTGATACGGGAAAGTATGGAACTGCTGAAGGGAGTTTGAGGGTTGAACATATCATACTTTCTTCTGGATGTGAATTTGGTGGAATATTATACTGATGGGAAGATTTCATCGGCAACATAAACTTCAAGGTAGAGGACGGAAGTATCATAAGCTTTTGGAGTCACAGGTGGTACGAAGAAGAAAGCTTGGTCACATTCCAAACATCTATAATATCTCAATTGAGTAGGAGATGACAATACAACTATCCGTAGACTACAAGAGGGAGGAGTCTACTGGAACATACAGGTCAAGAGGAACTTCAAAAGCGAGAAGTTGAATTCCAAGGCTTGATTGAAATACTTGACAAGCATATTACATGCTAGTCAGATCCACGGAGGTGGGGGTGGGAAGAGAGCGATTATTTCATATAGTCATGTTATCATAATCTTTTGGTGGAGGAGGAGTTGGATTTTCCATGCTTATTGGTTTGGATTCTCAGGTCACGAGGAAAGATGTGTCCTTTTACTTAGTTGACAACTAGGGGGGCTATATTGACAGTCAAGAATCTGAGAAAAGGTGGATTAAATACGCTAGTTGGTGCTTTATGCGGAAATATTCAGATAAAAATGTCGACCACAGTGAATTGGAACTTTGTAGACATAGGGGCATTGAACGGCATTTCGAGTGAATCAGTTTACACTTCTTGGATACGGTGTTGTACTGTTGTTATTTTCAGCTGATCAAGGGTAACTTGGAAGCTCAAAGAAATCTGTGTGTCACTTCTTCAAAAAAAGAAGCATGTTTCTCACCTTTCTCAAGTTCGCATCCTAACTGTTGCCGACAAGCCAAGCTAAGCAGACAACATGCTGCAAACTTGAAAGGGGATTAGGTTATGCAGACAGTAGTTCGATATTGCTTATGATAGGCTTATCACCCGCTTTCTCCATTTTCTTCTTTTTGTTTCTAAAAAGAATTTTGACCTTCATCTCCTAATGTGGAAACCTTTTCCTATATATTGTATGCTATGTTGGAACTCCTTATTCATCTTGATGTAGCTCTTCGGTAGTAACTTATGGTATGGATAATTAGTTAAATCCTTCAAACTATACCTAAACTTGTTAAGTTAAATGAATCTGTTACGAATACTTGTATGTTGTACCTGTATGAATACATACTTGCACCAGAATTGGTGTAACAGAGGTGTTTTCCTCCCGCTAGATAGAGCAGAGATAACTCATGAAAAAGAAAACCTTCCCGGTGAGAGCTTAAATTTTTATTCTGTTTAGTTGTGAATAATTTCATCGTTTGTCACATGTGGAACATTATTGAAAGCAAGTTGCAAGAGTACGAGATGACTTTGCAAGTATATAGGGGGATATAAATGGTATTATCATTGATAAAATAATTATTCTAACCAAAGCTTCAATAATCTCTTGTGACCAACCTAGCTTCAGATAGATGCACTAAACACACAGCCAAAAACAAAACGGGAGTTGGAGGAATGTTTCTCTCCCCACTTATTTTGACTTTGGCATGAAATGCAGACACTTGCTTCTACTGATATTAAACCTAGCAGCGACGCAGCAGAAAATTTCAGCGAAGGGTCATTAGTCGAAGTCACCAGTAATGAAGAAGGTTTTGAGGGTGCTTGGTTTGCTGCAACTGTTGTTAAGCTATTAGATAATGGTAACTACCTGATAGAGTATCAGAACTTAAGGAATGACGATGATACCGCATTTTTGCAAGAAGAAGCTGATCGTTTGTATGTACGACCACGTCCACCTGATATTGGACCTTTTAAAAACTTCAAAGTCCTTGAAGAAGTGGATGCTCTGTACAATGATGGCTGGTGGGTAGGTGTGGTTTCTAAAGTTCTTAAAGGGCACAGATACAGGGTTCACTTTAAGGGGAACAATGAAGAGTTGGAGTTTAATCATGCTGATTTAAGGCTGCATCTGGACTGGATTAACGGAAAGTGGGTCACACCTTCCCAGGTACAGTTTTCTCTGAATGACTGAATTAAAGAAAAAATCATGAATTAGATTAAATTTTTTGGCATGGAAGACCATGCATTCTGTCTGGGAAAAGAACATCTTAGTGATTCTTGTATTGTTATGTGACATATTGCTGTTTTTGAAAATAAAATAATATATATATATATATATATATATATATATATATATATAGGTTTTGCTAACATACGTAGCATTATATGCATCTTTTGATTCCCTATAATGCCCTTACTTTTTTAACCCACCTCATTAAATGTAAGGACCTTTTTGTCCTTCTACAAAAGGTCTCTTAATTCCCTCATTTTCTTTACTATTCCCTTTCAATACAAACTCTTCACTTTCCCTGTACGTTCCATCGTCGACGGCAAACAAAAAGGATATATGACTCTACTTTGAAATTTGCAAAACATAAATTTAAATGCATATATCAATTATCATATCTAAGTGCACATTCTTTATGGTTATTTTCTTATAATCACTGATAATTTGGATTCTAAGATTTTGAGATCCAAATTTGGATCCATAGAACTTTGTGTATTCAGGAAGAATATCAATTTTGTTTTACCTCGTATTGGAAGTAAAAGTTGCAATCTTTAGCATTTGGGTAATATGTTATTTTTTGTTAGAAACTAAATGAAAATAGAGATGGGTGTGGAGAATGTTGTGGAATGACGAGGATGAGGTTATGGTGGCAGCTGCACTAGGAACAAAAGCTTTAGATAGCAAATGTGCTGTTGTGTTTCATACAATGTTCAGATTGAGGGGCTTTGACTTTTGGAACAATTTTGTATCGAGTGAGAATTGTCAAAAATTAGGGTAATTCTTGGTGGAAAGACAAAAGAGTCCATAAATTTTAATAAGGTGGTAGGAAATAGTAAGGGTATTTTAGAAAATTAAAATATGCATACAATGCTAACCTACTACAATTACGTAAGAGGTTGTTTCCAAATAGACCTATATATATATATATATATATAGGAAATTAGAACTGATAAGGTTTCAGCGTTTAGGTTGAGAAACTTTTGGTTCTCTCCTCCGTGACCAATTAGAATGAAACCCAATATGAACTCCTCCAGACCAGACCTTATTAACTGTCATTGTAATTCATACATTTTGGTTATGAGACAGAGTACATTATCTTAGTACAAAATCCTAGATCCTCTTTTTTTTGATAATGTACAAAATCCTAGATCCTTTCACGCCAAGTTCCTGATCACCACACTATCTGTGAAGGATAAAGAGAACCCTGTTGGATCCAAAGCTAGCTGCCATGGACTGCAATCCTCTTGTCCTGTATGGTACTTGTTCATACACATTTGGTTACTTCTTCTTGCACTAGCTGATAGCCACTAGCCCTTAGAGTTTTGTAATACGCTTCTATGTCATGACAGTTTGTTGAGATTAGGTATGGCACAATACCCGGACTAACATTTTCTAAGAGATATTTGGTGCTTGTATGTGCATTGTGAACTAGACTAATACTTCGATGCATGTATAAACTCCTTGGCTAACATCATTATTTTAAAGCTAGTAACATACGACTTAGTTGTGTTATATCTTACATTAAATTGACCAATATTGACAAACTTCTTGATTTTTCCAGGCGTCAAAGTGATCTTTGAGAAATTGCAGTGTTGGGAGATTTGCAATGTGGATTTGTAGTGTAGCTTCTAAATGGTATATTGCTTTACTCATAGTCGTCTTTCCATAATTTATCTTGTACTGAAGCAGTATTGTTGTGGTGTGATAGAAATGTATGTTAGATATACATACTTTTCTTCCCTGTCTGAGTAGGAAAATCCTCAATTTCGTATCAATAGTATATTCTCAGAGCTTTATTGTTGTGGCCTAAAAATTGGTTTTTGGCTTGTTGATTCCAATGGTTTCCTTAGTGTGAAATTTCTAGTTTATCTTCAAACCGTGGAGAGGCTGACCAAATTTTGGCTTGAGGTGTTTACCCCAATATGCATGGGTAGGCTTTAAGCAGTTTACGCCAATTTCGTTTAACTTGTTTACAACCCAAAAACATTCCCTTTGAGTTGTATTTCTTCGGAATTTCATTTTGATGATCCATCCCTCCAGCATAAGAATCCTGAAAATTGCCCTTGTAGGTAATCTTGTTAGTCAGTTCATGCATAGGACCATGATTCCCTCCTTAAAGCCATAAAAAATGTATGTAAACTATATGCAATCATTTGGTCCCCAATCTCCCCATATCATATCCGAGCCTGTTCTTTACAACATGCATTTAGGCAATGTTGTGCTACTTTGTTGCTAATTTAGTGTTTCATATGTAATCTATTCCCATTGAGGTTGATTCAAAGCACTTTATGGAGTGCAGTATGTTTTCAAGTTGAGCCATATCTAATCTCTCTTTATCTTTGTCTGTAGGTTTGACGGATACTGTGATTTTGCTTAGAATTTTGTTATTAGTTGGGAGCTTCTCCCCAATTACTCAAGGCCTCCCATGAAAATAGTAGCTTGTACGTATTCTATATAGGATGTGTTCCTGCTTGGATTTAAAAAAACTGTCCCAGCAAGCATATGAAATGAACTATGAACTCCTTCAAGGTAAAACCTCAGGTCTCTCCATGTCGTAGGATTTTGTTATCTTAACTTCACTTGTGTGTGTTGTTGTGTAATGTACGCCAAGTCTATGGATAATTTTAGTTGTGCAAACTTCTATACCCTTGGGTAAAGTGATTGCTAAAGTAATCACTTCATATTGGTGCTCCCCTCCCAAACAGCCCCCTCAAAAAGGAAAACAAAAGAGAAAAGACATGAAAGGTGAGAGATTGGCATATTGCTATTACATAATTAAAGGTTCCAAAGGAATGAGCCTTGTTATGAGTAACGTTGCATTTGAGAAGGGAAAAATGGGTGTACTGTTATTTCATTGAATTGAGAAGGCAAGATGAGATGTGTATAATAATAAGTTCCCACTTCTCAGTTGGATTGCAATTCAAGAACCACTTCACTACTGCTGAAAGGAGTACAATCTAGGTATCCTTCTTGCATATTGGTTGAGTTTGTAGTAACTGGTAAAATTGTTGTCATGTGACTGTGACTGGGAGGTCACAGGTTCAAGCTATGGAAACAGCCTCGTGCATAAATGCATGGTAAAACTGCGTATAATAGACCCTCGTGGTTCGGCCCTTTTTTAGACTCCGCGCATAGTGAAAGCAGCTGTCTTTTATACCCGTTGAGTTTGATCCCAAGAGATTACTACAACAAAAATATACTCCGTATGTATTACTCCTATGATTGTAGTTCTTTCTTTGTTGATATATTGTCAACTAAGAAGTTAATAGAACAATTATAACCGAACGAATAAATTACAAATAATGCACATCAACCGACAGGCTACTAAAAATATATGATATACTCCTATATCACAAGTTAAAAGTTTGATCACGGCCTCTTGATTACGTGATCTTAGTCTATAAGTTAATTGAACTTTGCATCCCAAGAAATATGTCAAAACTCAAAACTACCACTCAATTATTTCTTTCCATAATTAGCATTATTCTCAATAAGACAATAATCAAGAGTTATATCGTAATTTACTTTCTGTACGAGCTACTTTTATCCTCTTATTTTCCTTTTTCCACGAAATTTCTTAATCTTCGGATTCTTTTTATTATTATTTGTACGATAATTCTAATTCAGGAAGTTGATCAAATTTTGGACAACTAAAACGTAGCGCATTGATAAAGTATATATCAAGAAAGGTACCTTTTTGGTATATTTCAATAAGAAGACGGATTTGCCCCCGTCTTTTTGAGTTACGTACAATTGTTAGGTAAGTAATAAATTTAGGACATCTACTTCAAGTCTAAGCAACTTAATTCTATTCGATCTGGTTACACGTGTCCATCTTTTTTTTTTTTTTTTTTATACGATTGCAACTATATCTTCTACCCTTTTAAATTTCTTGCCCAACTCAACTTTTTCAGCTACCAGCATATATAAATTGTGTTCTTGACACAGTCGACTCTCTAAGAATGCCTGTCTAACTTGAGACTTAAGACTTTTCATGGCCATTATATGAAGTTGAAACGCAGGAAACACCAAGACAAGTAAGATTAGATGACTTTTAATTTATAGAAACCTTTGCTAGCTTATAAGTAATTATTAACTTCTATATCAAGTCTTTCTATCTAAGTAGAAACAGAATTTTCTATAATCGTTTAATTAGAAGGGTTGAATAATTGGATACCAGCTGAATCTGATTGGCCACTACAAACTTATATATGAAGGAAAACTCTGAGAAATCTTTTCAATATTATTGTGATTTTTATTTTGTTTTTTCAATTATACCCCATTTACAAATTTTTCCAGCAAACCGATAAGTTAGAAAAAGATTGCACATAACATGTGGTTTAAAATATAATGTCATTGATTATATCTGTCACAAGTTAGAGTTCAAGCAAGAAAAGGATTATGAGACAGGTAGAGACGAGGAAAGGCGTAGTATTCAACGAAATACTTCGACTAGTGGAAAAATAAGCATAGATCCACATATTCTCGAATGAGATCTTATCAAGAATATACGTTGAAAACACGAGAAAATTAACTCAAGATTTAAGTTTATTGTTAACAAGCTGAACGAGGAGAGGATAAAATTAACCACTTGAATACATCAAGATGGATAATCACCATCCTCAACTTAAGTAGTACAACTTTTTAAGAAAATTAAAACTTACCTTCATCATAAAATGAAACTTCTTTCTTTTTCAATAAGCAAAGATAATTAGAATAATTAGGGATGCAAGCAAATAATATTTTTCTTACACCTCTTTCACTTCCACTGCAGCAGCAGCAGTCACTTCTTTGTTCTCCTTGTTCACAACTTCATTCACATCTTTGACTTCTTCTTTGACTTCTTCTTTCTTAGGCACATCAACCTCAAAAGCTGACACAGGAAAAGTCCTAGAAAGTCCAGATGTAGCCTTGAAATGGATTTTTCCAGTTGGTGGATCATCTACACAGATTTCAGTTAGTGTTAACCACATAAGAAGTTCTTTAGCTTTAACCCCAGTAAGTTTCTTGATCTTGTTTTGTTCAACAATGGCTGTCACTTCAGTTCCATATTGAACATACCTTCCAATTTTCTCAAACTTGTGCTCAGTTTTTTTCTTGGATTTTAGCCAAACAAAACCTGTATCCTTCACATAGCCACATTCTAACATATCTTGCATGGGAAGTAGGCCATTTGGTAAACCTACTTCTGTTAGCAAGAATTTGGATTTTTCTTGGCAGATATCATTTCCAGTGTAGTATTCTGAGGCACTGGCTCTGATCTCATCTGTTACTAGAGACATTTTTGCAAACCTTTTGGGTTTTGGCTTACAATTTTTTGTTATAAAAGAGATGGTGTGGTATGAGATGGGATGAAAATAGAGGTACTAATATATAGATGGGAATATTATCATTTGCCCTTGTCTTTTGCTCATATTTCCAAAATGCCCTTGCAATAAATCAAGGTCAAACAAAAATGGTAAGTGTAAGGATCATCCATGAGCGTTTGACCAGAAGTTTTGGAGTTTTTCAAATATGTGTTTGTTTATAGAATTAATCTAGACTTTTTTTTTTTTTGAGATTTTGTATTTTGTTTTTGGAGATTTTGAAAAGCAAAACATCAAATCCCAAATTTAGCTTAACACCTCTTTTTGGGCCAACTCATGACCATTTGGGACTTTTTAGCTTGGAAAAAAGGACTTTTTAAGGTGTCAAAACTTGTCCCAAATACATTTTCAATTTCAATCAAACTTTAACTAAATCAGTTTTTTCGAAAAAATATTTGGGAATCTATGTCCAAACAGGTTCTAAATGAAAATTTGACAATATTATAATATAAGAGTAACCAAAAACTTGGTATTCTAATTACATTTGTAAAGTGTATAAGATTATGCACATAAGTTAATCCTGATAATTACATGTACCTAATTTTTTAATTAACAAAACAAATTTCCATCTACTCTAGTTAAAAAGTAGTGTATAGAGGGTAGTTTTCTCTATGTAAAATGACAAATATTTCAAAGCCCTTTATTGTGCTTATATTGTTTTACTCTTCGGACTGCAGTCCATTAAGAGACGACTAGAAACTATTTTGATATCAAACAATCCAACATATGTATAAAACTACATAGGTGAAAATAATCTATTGTTTTTAAATTACTAAAGAGTAAAGTCATTTATGAATACAAATTCTTTTTATGTAATACAAATTTATTTGGCACGGATTTTTTGCCATATAACTAGGATATACCTCTCCATTCACTTTTACTTGTGCACTATACTAAAATTATATTTTTATTTTTATTTGTCCACTAGACTAAATCAAGAGAAAGATAAGTTTTTTTCTTTTTATTTTACCTTTATTATTAACTATTCATTTCCCAAATTATTTCTCCAAACTTTTGGAAACGATATCATTAGTATGTGTAAAATTATAAAATATATACTTTATTTATTTTTCTTAAAGTAAATAAAAACAAAAATTTTACAATTAAAAGTGAACGGAAGGAGTAATGCGCAGAAAATTGAAGTTTAGCGTTTTCTTTTAAAACCCCTCCCAATATGGGAGGATGTATAGTATTTTTACACTTTCTCTTCAACGTGATTCGAGCTCAGAACCTAACAGTCGTGGATGGAGGTGCTTCACTTGTCCGTTTAGGACATTCGTTGAAAGATATAAAGGGTATCATTAGAATATGTTAATGGAGGGCATTTACTAGGTACTTGAGGTAGTCTACCAACAAATTGGAAAATATGTGGTGCAACCTGCAAATATTAAATAAATAGGGGGTTGTGAAAAATTTAATGCAGAAATGAAAAAGCAGTTGGAAGGAGTAAGTGATAGCAACTAACCATCTGTAATGTAGTTGGAGAAGGTTAACCTATTCTGCTGGAAGAATGTAACACCATCCCTATTTAATTTTATGTATATATATAGGCAACACAGTAAATTAAGTGATGGCTAATCTTTTCAATCAATGTCAACTACTACATTCACAACAAGAACCAAATCAATACATCTGCACCTCCATTCCTGGTGCCTCCCCTCTTCCACCTTTGAAAAAAAAAAAAGGCGAAATACATAAACGGCCCCTTGAAGTTGTCCTCAACGGTCACCTAGATACCTCAACCGACCCCATTTTCAGTTCGACACTTCTTCTTCACTAAAGTACGATCCCGTGAACCCTTCACGCTGATATGGCAAAGTGTGTGCTTTAATTTGTACTTAATGTTAAGCGCGTGAAACTCTCAAAAAAAAAAAAATTTCTTTTAAATTTAACTTTATTTTATGTGGGTCCCCTTAATTTTGTTTTCCACACAATAATTTTATTTTCTTACCAAAATATTCCATCGTCTTCACCAAACCTCTTCCTTCAGCCATTAATCCACCCTCTCTTCTTCAAATCAACAGTTGATAAATAATGGAAGAATATAATGAGTTTGGTTCTTATATTTTCTGTTGGGTAACAACATTGACTCGATACAAACAAAAACAAAAGGACAAAATAAAACTCTTCAAATTTCAGGTTTTCTTCTCCATATTTACCTTATATGACATCCAAATATGAGTATTGTTGGTGCTATGGCTACTGCGGAAATTGTTGGTACACATAATTGCTAAAGAGAAAGAAAAAAAATTGGGTTTGAGTAGTTAGGAGATTGTTGGTGCTATGGCTACTGTGGAAGTCCTTTTACAGTATGTCTCCTATTTATTAGTGTGAGTGATGTGTTTGATTTCTTTTCTTTTTCGCAATTTCTCCTCTTCTGCAAGTTTTCTTTACAATTTTTCTCTTCTGCAAATGAACACTTGAGGCGAGGGGGAAGGGGTGGAGACAAGGAGGAAGGGCTGTCATAATTTTTGTTCTTCTTTTTTCTTTAAATTATTATTATTTCTTTTTTTGTTTTTTATAATGGATGGCTAATTTTTTTAATTAAAATTATACATGTCATTTTCTCATTTGTTCGTTTGACATGAACCTGAGAGTATATTTCACGCGAGGTGGCTGCTGAGGTTAGGTGTTTGATTGACCTATTTTGTTAAAGGTTGAAGTGTCCAACCGAAAATGGGGTCAGTTGAGGTGTCTGGCTGACCGTTGAGGACAACTTAAAGGGGCTATTTATGTATTTCGCCAAAAAAAAAAGAATAAAATGTTAACTTCTCCAAATTGTTTTACTAGAAAATTGTTTCTTTGAAGTTTTGGTTATAAGGATTTTTGGTTTTTTAAAAGATGAGGCAGCAAATTTCTATTTGTTTAATTAAAGTTAAAAGGCTTTAAATATTCAATTTGAGAGCATAATTTGCAGAAAAATCTGCATAAGAAGAATTTAAAAAAATTCAAAATATCTCAACAAATTTAACATAAAAATCTAATAGAAATTTAACTTCAAAAACGTGGATTTATTCTAAAACTAAGTAATTTATTATACTAAAAGAGTTATTGTGGTACTAAAAGCAATAAAATTTCAACAACGATTGAAGGAGGGATTAGCTACACCCGGAAATTTTAACAAAACTTCTATGTATATTTACAAATGTCATTAAGAAATAGTCGGATATTAGCATAAATTGTCGTACCAATCTTTATGGACAATAATAAGTGGGGAGATCCGTACCTATAATGATAAGTGGGGAATTGAGATTGAATGTAATAGTATCCCCACGACTACTTAATCCTAGGTCCATCTCAACCGTAGCAAAATAATAAGTGGGGAGATCCGTACCTATAATATATAGAGGATTTGGTTTAAAAATTGGCAGGCTCACACTAGACTAGAGGAATTGAGAAATTAATTGAATTCAAGATTTAGGTTTAGATATTATCGTATTCTGATCGTTCAATGGATGAACGTGTTCCTTCTTTACTATGAACTTTTGTATTCTTTGCAGGTAAACAGAGGCAGATCTAGGATTTTGATAATATGGGTGTACTACTAAAAAGGAAGGAAACTAATTAAGTATTGAATCAAATGCACCATTCATTTTTTATGGAGCATAGGTGCCAATACATAATACTAGAAAAGTTTTAGAAAATACGTACATAAAATATCTAATTTGATAAACGGATCATGGGTACACGTGCCATGTATTGCAGGCTATAGATACATCCCCGCTGGTAAGCTAATCTTTTTTCCTTATCTTATATTCCAACATTTACATATAGGACATAGTTCTTATAAATGTCATTGATGTGAATTAATATCCAACATTTTAATTCTACTAAAACCACTGCAAAAAATAAATAACCTTATGATCAAGAATCGTTGGTTTTACAATAGTGCTTCCAACAAGAATTTTGCACCGACAGATGATAATTGAAGTAATATCTTTATGATAAAAATGACATCAATCCTAGAAAGAGTAGTACTACTATTTTGCATTTGTGGCCTATTTTAGCAACTATACAAAAGATAGGTGGTGCTCTTTAATTTACACAGCTGAATTGAAATACAAAGGTCACACATGTGTCTAACTTAATGCGAAAATAACACTTATCTTAGAAAGGCAGGCATGAGAAATCAAATGCATTTGATCAATATATTCATCAAATTAAACGTCAAATTCGCTCTATGTATTTACAAGCCAATCCCCAGCCACCTTCATTGTTTTAACACAATTTTAATTAAATAAATGCGGAATACTTTATCGAAATGGAAATAATAAATCACGAGGTAAAAATCATATTGAAATCCTCTACCCAAGACTTGGAGTCACCAACTCACAAACTACTATGGAATACTACACATAAAAGTCTGAAGGAAATATAACATAATTCTGTTTGTCTCGGAACAATGAGACTACAACTATTAACATAAATAAAGAAAGAGACGCCGGGCCTGCGGACGTCTGCAAGCTACCCCGGTCTCAAATATGATTAGCTCCCACGCAATCTACTTACTGCTGCTGCTGCTCCTGATCGTAACCTGGACCTGTGCAAAAACGCACAGAAGTGTAGCATCAGCACAACCGACCCCATGTGCTGCTGGTAAGTGTCTGGCCTATCCCGGCGAAGTAGTGACAAGCCTAGGACCAGACACTCACATAAACCTGTGCAATTCAATATATATATGTGTACCACAAAATAACAAGAAATAATCAAGTAATAACACTATAAGAAATATCTTAAAGAAATTAACAACTAACCACAGTTAATAATTTCACAAAGAAAACAAAGTATAATGTAAACACGAATAATATCACTTCAAGAAAACAAAGTATAATGTAAACACGAATAATATCACTTCAAGAAATAACAAGCAATTGCACGGCATCACCCTTCGTGCTTTTACTCTCATCCTCACCAAATAAACAAATAAAGTACACGGCATCACCCTTCGTGCTTTTACTCTCATCCTCACATCCATAGTACGGCATGATCCTTCGTACATGGTTCAATAACAGGGCACGGCATGATCCTTCGTGCATAATCAATAAATAAACATGGCACAGCATTAACCTTCGTGCATAAATAAATAAACATGGCACGGCATCACCCTTCGTGCATTATCACTCTTCCTCACCCAAATAACAATCACAGTTAAGGGCGGAGAAAGAAACAACAATTCATAAATCGTCCCATCAAGGGCAATCAATAATTATCTTCACAACAAGTCCCAACAAGGGAGAACAATAACGATTCACATGTAATATATCTCAAAATATCATTTTCCAACGACTCACGGTCATACTAGACGCCGGTGTATGGATGCTCGTCACCACAGCCCATACACCGCACTCGATCACATAACACATAACACATAATCCTATTCCCTCAAGCTAGGATAGAACAAACACTTACCTCGAAAGTTTACGAACGATTCAATCCGTAGTAATGCCTTTTCCTTTTGAATTTGACTCCAATCCAATCGTATCTATACACAATTGATTTAATATCATCAATTCTACTTAACAAACTAGTTCATATTGCTAAATATGGTTTTTACAATATTCTGCCCGGAATAGTAAAAACCGACCCCGAGCCCACATAATCGAAACTCAAGTTTCGAACCAAAATAAGTTCACCCAATCTTCCATGGGTTCAATTATACAATTTGTTCTTAAGTCCGACTCCAAAACGAGGTCTAAATCGCAATTTCTTTGAAAGCCCTAACTATACCCATTTCTCAAATTTTCAACCAATTTATACATGTTTAAGCCTAAGGATTTGATTGATGTTGATGAAAAATGAAGAAAACGAGTTAACAATACTTACCCAATGAACTTTGATGAAGAAATGCCTCAAAATCGCCTAAAATGCTGTGGAGAAGGGGTTTGAACAGAAATGGGATTTTTATCCCGTTTCTGTTCTGTTCTCTGTATTAAATTCACTGGGCGAAATTTTTGTTCTACGCGATCGCGTGAACTGGGTCGCGATCGCGGAAGGCAAATTTTTAACACTACGCGATCGCGTGGACAATGCTGCGATCGCGTAGAAGAATTTCGCTGGGTGGTTCATTTGTACTACGCGATCGCGTGAAAAGGGTCGCGATCGCGTTGAAGGAAAACGGAAAGCTACGCGATCGCGTGAAGAAGGCTGCGATCGCGTTGGAGAAAGATGTAAAGCTTCGCGATCGCGTGAAGACGGCCGCGATCGCGTTGAGTATCGAGACAAGGCAGTGCGATCGCGTGAACAAGTCCGCGATCGCGTAGGGTAAAATATCCGTGTAAAAATTGCAGAAAATCTGCTGGTTTTCTAAGTCCAAAAACACCCCGAACCCCCTCCGAAACACTCCCGAGCCCTCGGGGCTCCAAACCAAATATGTACACTAACTCAAAAACATCATACGAACTTGCTCGCGCGATCAAATCGCTAAAATAACATCAAAATCAATGAATTGAGCCTTAAAGCTCAAGAATTCTTTAAGATTTCAAAATTTCCAAACTTTCCAATTTAAGGCCGAAACACGTCAAACGACGTCCGTTTTCAACCAAACTTTACGGGAAGCGCTTAACCAATATATATGACCTGTACCGGGCGTCGGAACCAAAATACGAGCCCGATACCAGTACTTTTTAATAAAAATTCAGTTTCATTTTCCTTAAACATTTTCAGAAAACAATTTAACGAAAAATTCTTTTACCGGGGTTCTAGACCTCGGATTTCAATTCCGGACATATGCCCAAGTTCCATATTTTTCTACGGATTTTCTGAAATAGTCAAATCACGGATCCGAGTCCGTTTACCAAAAATGTTGACCAAAGTCAACCATATCAATATTAATATCAAAATTCTTCTACTTTTTCACATATTTCACATATTTCAACATAAATCTTTTCCAACTTTGTGCCCGGACTGTGCACGCAAATCGAGGCAACTATAAATGAGGTTTTCAAGACCTCAAAAGCTCGGAATGATTAAATAAACAAGTGATGACCTTTTGGGTCGTCACATCAATATATTCATCAAATTAAACGTCAAATTCGCTCTATATATTTACAAGGTAATCCCCAGCCACCTTCATTGAATGTAGTTTGTGTATCCTAATGTAGCAAAAGATTAAGAAAATGAATGAGAATATAACTATACTTGTTTAGTATATGCTTCCCTATGAAAATTTAAGTGTTAAGTTTATGTGGGTGGTGTAAGATAGTTTGTTATACACAAGTTGGTAAGTGGGTTGATCCCACATAGGAAGAAATAAGGCAATTTTAAAGAATTTTAATTTAGGACACATACTTTTAAGTGTGTGCAGTTAAGTACACTATATATTCTAAAATTAATTATTTTATTTTTGTGATAGAAAAATTAAATTTATTTGAATTTTAAATTCAAAATTTGAATAAGTAGTTATGTTTGTTATGAAAGGGTCCAACCGAATATGTCTGGTTACGAAACAAGACATATTTTCTGAAAGGGTTTGTTGGTTGCCTATAAATACACAAGAATTTTCAACGAAGTAGTATAGAAAAATCACAAGTATTATTTCAAATTATTTTTGTATCCTGTAAAGAATCGTTTGTATTTCTCTAAATTTGTATATATGCAATAACTCTTTAAAAACAGTCGATTTTTACGCCTCAGAGTCATTTTTTATTTATTAGTTTCTAACAGGTGGCTACACTAATGAAATAATATCTATTGCTGCTCTTCAACGAGGAAAGGAGAATTGAGACGAGTAGTTCCATACTAAATGACCATTGATTATGTTAGATAATATATATATATATATATATATTACCTTGCTATATAATATAGAATCCTACATCACTATATAATATAGAATCCTACAGGAACATAAAGTTTATTATGATTCGTTGTTGCTAAATGTTGTCACTGCTATTTATCACTAAAAATAGTATCACTTTATTGCATGTTGCAACTACCTGCTTCCTTAATTTGTACCTTAATCAATAGTATCTTGACGCCAAAAATGAAAATAAAAATAAAAATAATGATAGGATCTTGAACGTAAGTAATTGAGATTTTTACACATTTACTCCCTTTTAAAGAGTATTCTATAAATAATATTATATTCTGCTTATTCCAAAAATAACAATTATTTTTACCATTTTAACCGATCTAATTTTGAATTTAAATTTAAAAGTTTGACCAATTCTGTTATGTCCCTAAAAAATCTCTCGAATTTTAAAAGAAAATCTTTCCTTTTTCTTTCATATTCCCATATGTTAGTAATGTACATTCATATATAACATTACTATTCATCATGTATTCAATAATTATACAACACAGTGTATTATTAAAGTGAATATATCATAAGTATAATAATTAGAGTTACAAGTAGTTACATGAAGGAGAAATGAGAGCATCTTGAGCTAATGCATTAAATGAGGGATTGAAAGTTGTAAGAATGTTTGTTCCCGCTAGGGGTGTTCAAACCGAACCGAAAAATCAAACCGAAAAATAAAATCAAACCGATTAAAAAATCCGACTAGGTTTGGTTTGACTTTGTTTGGTATTGAGTAAAAAAATCCGAACCAAACGGACATATAAATATAGAAATTTTATTTATATTTCAGACTTTATAGTGAATTTTCTTTAGAAAATATTGAAATATTTGGAATCCTATCATGTATTAACCTTGAAAGCGTAAATTGGCGAAAAATGATTGTTAGACGACTAAGAAAATAACTATCATGTGTCACTAAAAAAAATTCCCATAAAAATATTTAATAGATCATATATTTGTCAATGTTTTTCTATATTTACTAAACATATATTCATTTATCAAAGCTTTATCTATAATTTTTACAAAGTAAGATTGAAATAATATTCATGTAACAAAAAAAAACTCAAAAATCCGAAAAACCCGACAAAATCGAACCAATCCAAACCGATATAGTTGATTTGATTTGGTTTTAATAAAATCCAAAATAACCCGGTCCATGTACACCCCTAATTCCAGCAGCGTAATATGTCTGTGTTAGAAACGTAGTTAATTATTTATTAGTGCTAGGACTATGTAAAATCTCCTTAAATATAGGCTAAATATCTTTTTTCAAAGAGCCAACAAAAATTGACTTTTATTTTTTCTTTTGTGTATCAGAATTTTTTTTTTTTTTTTTTTAAAACTGACAACGGACTGCTGCACAACGCGTCTATAGTTGAAATCCATCATAGTCAAGTTTGTCCAAGGAAGTAATAGCTAAGTGGATGTAAAAGAGATGGTTTGCTGAATAAATGTGGACGGTGAGATACTTAGGCCTCATTTGTTTGCACTTAATGGATGTCTGAATCTTAATCATTCAGATCTCAGACATTAAGTGCGTTTGTTTTTAAAGTCTGAATCTTAATTATTCAGATCTTAATCATTAAGTGTGTTTGTTTTTTTACTTAACAACCACTTAATGTGTCTGAATAGGTCTGTATGATTAAGATATGTAACAGAGACTTAATTTCATTAAGATGCTATCACATATTCATTATTAATTGCTGTCACCGCCTACCATTATCAACAACCACTATGCCACCACCACCACCATACTCAGCCACCGCCGGCACCGCCGCCGCCACCACCACCAGGCCACCATCATCCTCAATCATAGCTTCCACCATTATCGACCATCACCATCCACCATCCCACCACTCCGGCCACCATCATTGTCACTCGCATTCAACATTTATCCACCTCAACTACCACAACCAACCACATCATCACCATTAACAACCGCAGTCAGCACCACCTATCATTATAACCTACCACCACATTCCTCAATCACAAACTACCACTCGTCGTTCTTAACTATCACTACCTACCACCACCATCATCAATCATAATTGCCACCACTACCAATCACTATTAGCTACTAGCATGAACCGTCATTATCAACCAAAACTACCACCAACCACCGCCTTTAGTCGGCATTCACCCATTAACCATCACTACCAACAACTTTCATATTTTAAACTATATATTTTATTGATAGAATATTAGTTTTTTTTTCAAATAAAGATAAATTTAATGCATTCAGATGTTAAAAATCAAACAGTCTTAATTTTTGGTATTCAGATCTTAATATGACTTGATCTTAATACACATCTTGATATTCAAATATGTATTCAGATTCAGACGTCTTAATCTTAAAAAAAACAAATGAGGCCTTACACTCATTTAACCACTAAGTAGTAGCCAAATAATGGCAACTACCAACTCCAACTGATCACATTCAAGAAATCTGTTCCTTCCCACCCATAACATCGACACATATAATTCTTAGTGGGCCAGTTACTTACTTTGCCTCTACAACTAAAAGTCTTTTACAATCTGTTGTTTGGTTAATGCCATTGTAGAAAGTAGATTTGATCTTAAATTTTGTTAATCACGGACATGGTAAAACTTGAGATTACTGAGGACATGATTAGGAGGAGAGCGTGAAGGTAGAAATTAGAGAAGAAGAATAGTAGCTAGTCGGGTGTTTTTCAAATCCATATCGAGTTTATCATTGTTCTCATATTGCTAGTATTATGGTTATTTTTTTATTATATCTTTCACTTCGACTTTCTAGTATTTTGTTGTGGTTACTGCTTGTTGCTAGTGAAAACGAGGGTCATTCGGAAACAAACTCTCTATCTCTAAAGAACAAGGGTAAGGACTACCCTCCCAAACTCCATTTATTAGATTTCACTAAGTTTTTTGTTGTTGTTGTTGTACGGACGAATGTTTAATTGTCTTTTGTTTTGTGTTAGAGTACTAATAATAATATTTACCAACATGAGTTATGAGATTATTAATTTTATATCAAAATTGTAAATAATTAACAATTAGTAATAATTTTTATCATTTCTCAAGGAACCATCAAGTGCACAGATAGCCGCTTGGAGGAGTACTACTTGATGTTTAGCATGATTTTCAAACCTAAGAGGCTAAAGTTAAAAACTCCTGAATCTTAAGTTTGCAGAGGTAGCAATGGCGATTCCGTCGGCATTCAGAGAAAGACTTGAACAGATGGAGCAGAGCAGAAACGAGCGTCTCTCTGTTCTTCAGTCGGAGAAAGAGCTCCAGAAAAGCAAGTCTCAGGTGTTGGCCTCCAGACTGTCCGACATCGCATCCATGGAACAGCGTTGCCTCAAGCTTAATCGCAAAATTGCTTCTCAATACTTGTTTATCTCTTCTCTCAAGTCTCGCCTCCACCGCCTTGATGCTGATTATCTCCAGAATCTTCAGAAACACAGGGATTTGAAGGATGAGGTAGACAACTTGGAAGAGTTAGAGAAAGAGGAACAGAGTTATTACAGTTTAGAAAGTCGAGAAATGGAGGAATTCAGGGAGCAGGTGCGAAATTTCCTGGCTGAATGCCATGTACAAGTGGAGGAATTGAGGAATCACGTCAATGAGCTCAAGGCTAGATTTGCAGAACTTCAATGCAACCTTAACCATTCAAATAATTCTGAGATTGCTGCTGCTGAGATGAGAAAAACAGAACTTCTCGCTACCAAGGAGAATTTGGAGAAAACCTTGGCATTGAATTACCAGCTGCGGGAGCATTTAAATAACCTACTTCTCTCTACATTGATGGGCCAAAGTCTAGAGAAAAAGTGATTTTGCCAAACAAAGAAGCTTTTACTGTAAAAGAAAAAAATTAATTACAGATTTAGAAAAGAGATTAATTACAGAATCGTGAATGTCATGAACAGCACTCTGAGGTCATCTGTTGCTGTACAGGTTAGATGTGTAGATGTTTCAAAGAATTTGAATGGATTTGTAGAAGATAATAGAAAACATTTTTCTGAAAACAACTAAAAAAAATTCAGATATAAGTCCAAGTTGGGCTTGCCAAGGTAACTTTAGACTCGTCTATTGGATGAATTCCAACTTTAATAAGTGAGGCTTGCTTTCGCGGCTAAACGCACACTCACCTATAACCGTTAGATCCTGAGTTCGAATTACGCTGAAAAATAAAAGTGTAAAAACATTATAAATACTTCTTCGTTAGATTCTGAGTTAGAATTACGCTGGAAGAAAAATATAAAACATTATAAATTCTCCTAAATTGGGAGGACTTCAAACGAGAAAGAAAAAGACTTAATCATTGTTGACTTTATAATAAAAAAGGAAAAAAAGAAGCAAGGCATTAGTGTTGATAGTTAATTCCGGACAAATTAAAAAAATAGCCAGATTGCGAGTGATCATTCAAAAATAATCACCATTTCAAAAGTAATTGAAATTTAGTGACTTTTGTGAGCACGTGATTTTTGCCCTATAAGAGAAATACTCCCAAAGATTCAAAATAAAATAATTTTAGTTTTCTTGCAATTGTTGTAAATTTTGTGTTATTTTTCTTGTATTATTTGCATTTTTATCTGTTGTGCATATTTGCTTGTTTAAATAAATAAAATATACAAAAAAATATGTTGCATATGTATATAAAATTCAAGTTTACAATTAAGTTTATTTTACAAAAATGAAAAGTCATAAAAAATATGTATTTTTGTATTTTTTAAGCATTTAATGTCCAAATCGTGCAATTTTATTTTTATTAATGTTTAATTTTGTGTGATAATTATTATTATGAGTTAATTAGTATTTCAAGATAATTTTTAGTTTTTATAAATTAATCTTAGTATTTTTGAGCTTTATTAATTAGGATGTTGAATAATGGAGAAGAACAAAATAGAAAAAAATTGGACCATCTTGCAAATTAAGTTACAAGCCCAATCCTAAGCACCCTTACCCAACCCAAAACCCCTTGGCCCAAAAAAGAAAATTTCAGATTTTTAGCCAAAAATAATCATAATCACATAACATAAAGTAGTGGGGGCAAGGAAATAAAGGAAGAAAACAAGGAAGAAAACATGGAGAGGAAAACATGGATTAGTGGGTTTTCTTTAAATTAAAAAATATATTCTTTTTAATAAAAAGATCTGAAAATTTTCGAAATTCTTGCCTATAAATAGAAGAGAAGATTTATGAAAAAGGAGAGAGAAAAAAGAGAGGAAAAATAGGAAGAGAAGAAAAAAATAAAAAAATTCTCTGTTGTGGTATACACTCGATATACACTCTGGACACAGAAGTATACACAGCAAAAAATTCAATTTTTGAGAGTTTCTTTTGAGAATTGAAAAGAGTCCAAAGCTAGAAAGACAAAACAAAGAGAAAATCTGGAATATATTTTTCTTTTCTATTTTTTACTGGTTTTTGTTTTTTTTTCTCCGTATTGTTGGAATTTTCGGGATTGAGGTGTTGAAGCTATTGCTGGTTGTTACTGTTGTTGTTGCTGTATTTTCACCGCCCTGTTGATTTTCCATCTTTCCCTTCTTTTCAATACCAGGTACACATTCTAAAAATTATGTGTTGATATAAGATCGAATTGGATGTTGAAGTTTTGAAATAAAATAGAGAAGTTGTTGATTAATATTTGTTGTTATTTTTCCGTTTTATTAGTTTTTGTCAAATTGTAGTTAGTTTTATATTTTGAAGAATAAATTTGTCATTTAGTCGGCTTGTGAGGGAACACCTTTTGTACTAGTATAGAATAGCATTTTAATCATGTAATTAATTAGGACTTTTTTTTTTCTTTTAAAGATAAACTAAATAAAAAAAATGTAGTCACTTTAGGATTATCCTTTTAAATAAAAAATGTTACGAGCCTTGCTAAATAGAAAAATAAAATCGCGGGGCCTCTCAATAAAAATGTTCACTTTTTCTTAAAAAATAATCAAACGCGGTAAATGATTTAAAATTGCATTATAGTATTGAACATGTTTTAAAATCGGATATTTAGCCATTACAATAATTTAAGCGACCGTGCTAGAACCACGGGATCCGGGGGTGCCTAACACCTTCCCTCGGGTCAACAGAATTCCTTACTTAGAATTTCTGGTTCGCAGACTTTATTTAGAAAGTCAAAAATTTCCTCGATTCGGGATTTAAATAAATCGGTGACTTGGGACACCTTAATTTTTTCCAAGTGGCGACTCTGAAATAAATAAAATAATCTCGTTTCGAATATTGTCACTTAAATTGGAAAAACTCCCTTATGCATTATCCTTCGGGGTAAGCGCGCCAAAAGGAGGTGTGACAGCTCTAGCGACTCTACTGGGGATGCAAACCCAGAACTACTGGTTCAGGGTTTACGAATTCGAGCTTTGATTAATTATTTTATTTGGCTTATTTATTATCTGATTTTATGACATGTTTATATTTGATATGCTAAATGTTGCTTTACCGCTTTGATATTTCGTGAACTGTATATAAATTGTGCCGATACCCATTTTTCTCTTCTGAGTCTTTTGAAATACAATACCGGGCATTTGCTGGACATAGCCCGTTTTTCTCAAGATAGCTGTGGTGCTTGGCACCCGGTGAAGGATTTTGTAGTCACACATGTTTAGGCGGAGAGTTTTATCAATTAAGCCGGAAAGCCATGCTACCGGTGCACTGACACTCTTCGGCTCGAGTTGTCCGCTCGAGTTAAAGCCAGTCTAGACACTTTTCCAACAGGATGATGACTTAGAATAACAAAACCTTATGCCGGATCCCCGATAGGAACGTTTATTTGCATCATGTGCATATTTGACTTAGGAGGCTCAACACAGGGGTCGGGCCTGTCTAGGACAGGTGTACCTGAAACAAAAAGACCAACTTGTTGCATCTTTCTGTGTGCATTTATTTGTTTCGATCTTACATGCCGACCGGTTTGTTAAAAGAGAGGAAGAAGTGGAAAACATTAGGGTATATGGTCAAAATAGTTTTATGAAAAATAGTTAGTTCTTTGAAAAAAAAATGCAAAAAAAAAAAATTCCAAATAAATTTTCTTAATTTTACGAAAATAGTTTAGTTTCTTTGAAAATGATTTTGAGAAAAAAAAATGCAAAAATGATTTCTTTGTTTTAGAAATGGTGTTTAAAAATAGTTTGTTTTCTTTTCTTAAAATGATTTAGTTCTTTTATTTCCGAACTACGCGGGTCTGATTCTCACCGGATGTGAGATACGTAGGAAAACCGCATCGGTTCCGACCCCAATTTTTTTAAAAAAAAAAATCAAAAAAAAAATATTTTCCTTTAGTTCCTTAGAAAATTCAAAAAAAGAGATTAAAGCAGTTTAAAAAAAAAATAAAAAAAATGGTTTCGGTCTTTCTACTGCTTTTCATGTAATAAAAAGAAAAACTATTAGAAATCAAAATTGAAAATATGGATTTCCTTCGTTTTTGAAGCATTTTCCTAAAAAAAATCAGGAACAAAAATCGAAAAAAATACTCCTTAGATGTCTTTCTTTTGTAAAAGTCCATAAATTAATTTAAAAAAATAAAAAAAATAAAACAAAAAATTTTTGAAGTCCAAAAATATTTTAGCTTTTCTTTATAAGTTATTTTGTAAATAAACAAAAACTGAAAAAAAAATTCAAAATATTTTCTTAAAAGTCCCCCTTTCAAAAATAAAGAGGCAACATCCAAAATAAAAAAAAATAATATTTTCTTTCTTCCTTAAAAAAAAGAGACAATAAGTAAAAATTCAAACAAAAATATATATATATTTTTTACTTTTAAAAATCCCAAAGTTCAAATCAAAAGCAAATGAATTTTTTTTTTAGAATTCTTTCTTTCAAAAAAGCAAAAAAAAAAAAAAGCAAAAAATATATATTTTTTTCTTTCTTCTTTTAAAGCGTTTCTTTCAAAAATTCAAAAAAAAATATTAGTTTGTTCATTCCATTCCCGATTTTCCGAACTACGCCCGGTCTGATTCATGCGAGGACATGATACGTAGGCAATCCACATAAGATTCGACCATCACTAAAAAATAAATAAATAAATAAATAAATAAATAAATAATAAAAAAAAGGGGGGGGAAGTTAAAAGAAAAAGAAGATTGATAAAGGTGAAGGAAAATACAAACCGGAATGACGCATCGCAAGCGAATACATGTAGCAACATCATCACTTGTATAAGTGCATCACACCCAACGTGAGATTACTTGTCTGTTATGTTGTTTCAGACTAACCGTTTGTTTGCCAAACTCCAGGTTTTAGTAAAAGTGGTTGACTTTGTGGTAATCTGGCACCACATTCGTACTTCACAAGGTCCAAAGGAAAAGTTCGGCATCCTGAAAGTACTCATTCCTATTTTACTAGATCAAAAAAGGGTGCCGACATGTCTTCAGAAATGCCTTTAGCAACCATTCCCGTTTCAGAGGAAAGCTCATTGACAACCATCCCGGCTATTGAGTCGGCAGCTTTGGAGGAGAATAGAATGTTGCGTTGCCGCATGCTCGAGATGTTAGACGATTGGAACAATGGGAAAGAGCCCCCGAGCCTGGTCCCTGGGTTCCCTGAAATTCTTCTCAGGTCAAGCGGAATTTCAAATACCCCCATCAATTACCCGCCTACTATGTTCGGGTATTCTAATGCTACAAACCTCTCTGAATCACCATCCACCTCCCATCCTCGGGTGACACCACATGATATATCTGCAAGAACGTCGGTTGAGTTGCCAGTTCCAGTCACAACGCACCCCACCGCACATGCTCCTTTCTTCGACTCCTCATCTTTTACATTCCCAGCACCACCGCTTACACGGGACCATACCCAGGTTGCAGCCAATATATATCCTCAGCCACCTCGATATGAGTTTCTACCAAGCCAAAATCCAAAGGCTCCCGAGCAGGATGAGATGGCAAAAAGAATGAGGAGTTTGGAACAAAGCCTGAAGAACATGCAAGGTCTAAGTGGACAGAAAAGTGTATCATACGCAGATTTGTGCATGTTCCCACATGTCCATTTGTCGTCAGGCTTTAAGACGCCGAAGTTTGAAAAGTATGACGGGCATGGCGACCCTATTGCTCATCTAAAGAAATACTGCAATCAATTGCGAGGTGCCGGCGGCATGGAAGAATTACTTATGGCATATTTCAGAGAAAGCTTGATTGGGATAGCATCAGAATGGTACATGGATCAAGACATATCTCGATGGCATATCTAGGACGATTTGGCTAGAGATTTTGTGAAACAGTTCCAGTACAACATTGACATTGCGCCAGACAGGAATTCTTTATCGAACTTAAAGAAGAAACCCTCCGAAAGCTTCAGAGAATATGCTATCAAATGGCAAGAGCAAGCATCCAGGGTGAAACCCCTATGGACGAAATAGAAATGGTCACTACTTTCCTCCAGTCTCAGGAACCAGACTATTTCCAGAACATGCTGTCAGCAATGGGAAAACCTTTCGCAGAGGTGATCAAGATTGGGGAAATGGTAGAAAATGGTTTAAAGACGGGAAGGATTTTGAGTCAGGCAGCCATTCGAGCGACCTCCCAAGCAATCCAAGGAGGGTTTGGAGGAATATCAAAGGGTAGGATGAAAGAGGAAACATCCATGGCAACTTCGGGTGATAGAAGACACCACGCTCCTAGACCCTTCTTTTCGGAAAGAACCCCCCAGCATTATTACTCTACTCAGGAAATGTCCTATATCCCTCAACCATACGCGGTCATGAATGCTCAACCTTTTGCGCAACCGCAACAGCATGTCAGTAGAAACCAAGCTCTATTTCCAAGAAATCAACCTCCACACCAGAACCACTATAATCCTCGACCTCCGCAGAATAACTTCCGTCATTGGGAATAGCCAAAGAAATCAAACTTTACCCCAATTGGTGAATCTTACTCTAGTCTATTCCCGAAACTTGTCCAAATGGGTCTACCGCAGCCGGTTCCTCAGAATAGACAAAACCCGACATCGCCCTCCTACAAAGCTCGTGTCAGATGTGCATATCATTCAGAGGCAGAGGGCCACCATACTAATGACTGTTGGACTTTGAAACAAGCAGTGGAAAATTTAATAGAGCAAGGGAAGATTGTGTTGAAGGATGAGGATGTCCCAAATGTGACCAATAATCCGCTGCCCTGCTCACAATAACGGGCCGATAGTTGGGATGATCTGTAAAGACGAAGAATTCGATCCAGCGCTTAAGGCCATAATTGATGTTGCTGACGTGGAAAGGAAGCCCAGGGCGGTCCCGAAACAAGAGAAAGGGGAAAAGAAGAGTAAAATCACTGAGTTAGAACCAGAAAAGGAAATTGGTGCACCTAAGCAAGCCTATGTGGCATGGGAGGCAATTAAGACACCACAGCTGAATGAGCCAGTGTTTGTTGGACGCGTACCGCAGAGGTTTAAGGACCGTCAAGAGAAAGATAACGAGGATTCCATGACTGAAGCGAGTGAAGGAAAAAATGAGGCAAAGCTCTGCGATACCCACATAGTCAAGCCAGGGAAAGGGACTATCACCGTTGAGATGGGATCAGAGACTAAACTCCCAAACTGAAAGGCTAGGCCATTCCCGATCAGGCGGAAGCCCAGTAAACTTGTCCTGCCGCATTTTTATGCATCCAGAGTATTTCAGGGTGTAAATTGGATGTTTCTTTTAGTTTTTGTCTTTAAATTTCCGAATGTGAACCTAGTTTGTCTTTTCGATTCCAAAAAATGAAATTAATATTTCATCGTCCGTTTCCTTTTCTTTTGTTATTCTTTATTCTTTCAGATTTGTTTTAGTTTTCTTTTTCTCTTCTCTTTAGTTCAAATCATGTAGCTTTAAATAACATGACATGCTTGCGGACTTCATGCTTAGATCCTAAAACGCTGTCAGACTTCAGAATAATGAATCGAGAGTTGAAATGCACAAAAGTTTATTTTTGAGGAAATGAAATAATGAATTGGAATAACTGAAAGAAAATTTGTTCGCATACAAAAGGGTTGTGTTGTACTCAGGGAATACCCAAGTAATTTTCCCAACAAAGAATGGCCCATGATTGCAACAAGAAAGTGCGGCCCAGGAATCTTGAAATAGAACAACCGACGTTGAGGCGCATTCCTCCTCATTACTAAGAGACAAAAGGAAAATTGGCTCCTAATTGGAAGGATCCATACATCATCCGAAAATATCACTGAGAGGGACACTGTATCTGGAAGACATTGAAGGAAATAATCTTGAAACGGTAGTCAATACAGATATAGTATAAAGGTACTGTGTCCGGATCTCCTGCGACGTGGGCTTTTGTGTAATTGAGATGACGAAGGCTTTCTTTCTTGCTACCCCAAATACTATAAATCCTTTGTAACGCCCTTTGAGCCGGTTACCTTTCTTTGGCTACCCTCTTTGGAAACCAAATCAAAAAAAAAAAAAAAAAAACCAAAAACCAAACAAAACAAAACAAAACAAAGTTCCCGAACTACGTTTTGACTTGATTCCGAAAGGATACGTAGGCAACCTCTTCCTGAGGTTCATCACACCAAAACAAAAAATCCAATTTCCCTAAAAATTAAAACCGGGGCAGATGATATGACGGTTCAGTTTAAATCCATCAAGATGGTTCCAGAGTTGTAATTCCATTCAATTTCCTTTTTACCCAAAAAACCTTGTTCAAGTCCTTCGGATCAATTGGCAAAGGCAAGGAAGTGAAGAATGTCATTGACGGAAATCTGACACAGTCTGAATTGAGAGAAATAAAATGAGAGAGTCTTATCGGTGAAAACCTTCGGGCACCATAAGGCGATGGCGATTGGAAAAGCTAAAAATGAGAGAGTCCGTTTAGTGAAAACTCGCAAAGAGCACTATCAGGCGACAGTGAGAAGAGAAATGAAAGGGATCGATTGGCGGAAACCCGCAAAAGGCGCCACCGACTAAAAGAAAGACGTCCCTTCACTAAAGAATTTTGGCAAGATTCCCTGGTTTTGAAATTGCGAATCAATGGGTTCATAAGAAGTTGGAAAGTTTATGTGGGTCAGGCGTCCAGTCCAAGAAGCATGTCATGTTTATTTGGAGTCAGCATGCATCCAGATAAGTCTTTTTTTTTTCCGAAAGGGACGTTTCTTTTTAAACTCATTTTCTTGTTTTTTGTATAGTTATTCTTTGAATCCCTTTCGGTTTAATTTTAATTCTAAAACTATTACAAAGAAAGGCGGCAGGACCGGTTTTCACATGACTCCGTCTGATAAAAAATAAAAAAAAATAAAAAAAAAAAAATAAAGTTGAAGAAAGATATCCACGATTGGATCGTAATGATCGATTGTTTCCAAAGGAAAAGAGTTTTAGAAAGGAAATGGAAATCAAAGGCTAAGGTCTTAGAAGAGACGGAATAAGGCAGAAGGATGGAACCTATACGGAAAATCCCCATGGAATTCTGGGAATGAACCCGGTCGATTTGAAAGGAAGTCACCCCAAAGACAATTGGTAGCAAACTTCTCAATGAAAATGGGGAAACGATCAAGCAATGAAGATAATCAAGGCCGCAAAGTCAACCACTTTTTCAACTGATAAAATGTTATTTGTTGAAAGCAGGTCTGTTTAATTGTGCAAGAAGAAGGTACAACTCGAAGAAGTGAAATACGCAAGCTTTGAAATGGCTTTGGAACAAGGAAAACACATAAAAGGGTAAGTTTCTTTTTAGAGATTTATCTTATGCATTTGTTGATGTTTAAAAAGAAAGCCTAAAAGAAGGCCCAAAAAGAAGAATAAAAGAAAAGAAAATGAAAACTCCGAAAAAAGAGAATCAAATAATATCAGTCCAATATCTGTTTGGACCCCGGTCAGAAAAACCGAGGGTCTTTCCGGCCAGAAAGCCGTGAAACTTTTATCCCCCGTCAAAAACCGAGGATCTCCCAGTCAAACTGCGGAGCTATTTACTTTTACCTCGGCCAAAAAACCGAGGATCCGACGACCAAAAAACCGTTAGATATTGTTTGAATTCCGCCGAAAGCCGTGAAACTTTTATCCCCGGTCGAAATCGAGGATCTCCCAGTCGAAAATCGCGGAGCCATTTACTTTAACCCCGCCAAAAATCGAGGATCCGACGGCCAAAAACCGTTAGACATTGTTTGAATTCCGGCCGTAAAGCCGTGAAAACTCTTCTGCGAAATAAAACCGAGGATCTCCCAGTTAGAAAACTGCTGAGTCATTTACTTTTACCCCGGCCAAAAAACCAAGGATCCGACGGCCAAAAACCATTAGATGTTGTTTGAATTCCGGCCGAAAGCTGCGAAACTTTTATCCCTGGTCGGAAACCGAGGATCTCCCGACCGAAAACTCGCGAGCTATTTACTTTTACCCCGACTAAAAACCGAGGATCCGACGGCCAAAACCGTTAGATGTTGTTTGAATTCCGCCGAAAGCCGCGAAACTTTTATCCCCTGTCGAAAACCGAGGATCTCCCAGTCGAAAACTCGCGGAGCCATTTACTTTTACCTCGCCAAAAAATCGAGGATCCGACGGCCAAAAAACCGTTAGATATTATTTGAATTCCGGCCGAAAGCCGTGAAACTTTTATCCCTGGTCGAAAACCGAGGATCTCCCGATCAGAAAAACTCGCGAGCTATTTACTTTTACCCCGCCAAAAACCGAGGATCTAACGGCAAAAAAACCGTTAGATATTGTTTGAATTCCGGCCAGAAAGCCGTGAAACTTTTATCCCCGGTCGAAAACCGAGGATCTCCCGACCGAAAACTCGGAGCTATTTACTTTTACCCCCGCCAAAAACCGAGGATCCGACGGCCAAAACCGTTAGATGTTGTTTGAATTCGGGCGAAAGTCGCGAAACTTTCATCCCCGGCCGAAAACCGAGGATCTCTCGGTCAAAAACTGCCGAACCATTTACTTTTACCCCGCAAAAAACCGAGGATCCGACGGCCAAAAACCTGCTAGATATTGTTTGAATTCCGCCGAGAAGCCGTGAAATTTTTATCCCGGTCGAAAACCGAGGATCTCCCGGCCGAAAATCGTGGAGCCATTTACTTTAACCCGGCCAAAAAACCGAGGATCCGACTGCCAAAAACCGTTAGATATTGTTTGAATTCGGCCGAAAGCCGCGAAACTTTTATCCCCGGTCGAAAACCGAGGATCTCCCAGTCAGAAAACTGCGGAGTCATTTACTTTTACCCCGGCCAAAAAACCGAGGATCCGACGGCCAAAAACCGTTAGATGTTGTTTGAATTCGGGCGGAAGCCGCGAAACTTTCATCCCCGCCCTAAAACCGAGGATCTCCCCAGCCTAAAAACTGCCGAACCATTTACTTTTACCCCGACCAAAAACCGAGGATCTGACGCCAAAAAACCGTTAGATATTGTTTGAATTCCGGCGAAAAAGCTGTGAAGCTTTTATCCCCGGTCAGAAAACCGAGGATCTCCCAGTCAGAAAAACTGCGGAGCCATTTACTTTTACCCCGACCAAAAAACCGAGGATCCGACGGCCAAAAACCGTTAGATATTGTTTGAATTCCGGCCAGAAAGCTGTGAAAGTTTTCAAGACCTCCAAAGCTCGGAATGATTAATAAAACAAGTGATGACCCTTTGGGTCGTCACACAAAAAACCGAGGATCTGACGACCCAAAATCGTTAGATATTGTTTGAATTCCGACCAGAAAGCCGTGAAACTTTTCTTCAAAATCCCGGCCAGAAAGCCGTGGAACGTTTATTTGTGAAATTGTGATTTTCTTACCCAATACCAAAGAGTCTTTTTAATCGCTTTCTGTGTCACAACTAACTCACGAAATTTTCCTAGCAAAACTGGGCAGAAAAATTTCGTTCGTTTGTTTGTTTTGTTGTCTAAACAGGTTTGACCTCAGGACGCAAGGATCGAGATAACCTACAAATGGAACATCAATCCAGAATGAAGAAAATAAGAAAGGAACCAAAAGAAAAGAGTTCAAACGTTGGAGTAAACAAAGGCGCGGATTGCTCAGAAGATGATTGAAGTAACAAGCTCCGCCGACTCCGTTCCACTCAATGTTACAGAAATAAACAAAGCACATACAACTTGTTGAGCATCAAGATTCGGATCGAGGTCTACAACAAATCAGCTAAGATTCAAGATCAAGTTTCCAAGAGAATCATAGATAGGAATCTTGTAACTCATAGTTTGATAGCATAGCTAGTTCAGCTTTAATTTCTCTTTTTGGTGTAATAAGGAGATCAGTAAGCAGTAAGCACCAACATCAGCAACGATAGCAACAATAACAGCAAGTGTCAGTCCACGGTAGTCCCAGCTACCAAAATTTCCCGAACTACATTGACCTGACTCCTTTTTAGCCCAGGATATGTAGGAGGCCTCTCGAAGCGAAGGCTCGGTCAAGATCTTTTCAAAATGCTTCACACGGAGTGCTCGGACGGGCAAAAATCGCTCGTATTAGCTCATTATCTTTGCACGAAAACTCTTCAAGTTTGCAAAGAGGGGCAGCCGTGAGCACGTGATTTTTGCCCTATAAGAGAAATACTCCCAAAGATTCAAAATAAAATAATTTTAGTTTTCTTGCAATTGTTGTAAATGTTGTGTTATTTTTCTTGTATTATTTGCATTTTTATCTGTGCATATTTGCTTGTTTAAATAAATAAAATATACAAAAAAATATATTGCATATGTATATAAAATTCAAGTTTACAATTAAGTTTATTTTACAGAAATGAAAAGTCATAAAAAATATGTATTTTTGCATTTTTTAAGCATTTAATGTCCAAATTGTGCAATTTTATTTTTATTAATGTTTAATTTTGTGTGATAATTATTATTATGAGTTAATTAGTATTTCAAGATAATTTTTAGTTTTTATAAATTAATCTTAGTATTTTTGGGCTTTATTAATTAGGATGTTGAATAATGGAGAAGAACAAAATAAAAAAAATTTGGATTGGGCCATCTTGCAAATTAAGTTACAAGCCCAATCCTAAGCACTCTTACCCAACCCAAAACCCCTTGGCCCAAAAAGAAAATTTCAGATTTTTAGCCAAAAATAATCATAATCACATAACATAAAGTAGTGGGGGCAAGGAAATAAAGGAAGAAAACATGGAGAGGAAAACATGGAGAGGAAAACATGGATTAGTGGGTTTTCTTTAAATTAAAAAATATATTCTTTTAATAAAAAGATCTGAAAATTTTCAAAATTCTTGCCTATAAATAGAAGAGAAGATTTATGAAAAAAGGGGGAGAGAAAAAAGAGAGGAAAAATAGGAAGAGAAGAAAAAATAAAAAAATTCTCTGTTGTGGTATACACTCGATATACACTCTGGACACAGAAGTATACACAACAAAAAATTCAATTTTTGAGAGTTTCTTTTGAGAATTGAAAAGAGTCCAAAGCTAGAAAGACAAAATAAAGAGAAAATCTGGAATATATTTTTCTTTTCTATTTTTTATTGGTTTTTGTTTTTTTTTCTCCGTATTGCTGGAATTTTCGGGATTGAGGTGTTGAAGCTACTGCTGGTTGTTACTGTTGTTGTTGCTGTATTTTCACCGCCCTGTTGATTTTCCATCTTCCCCTTCTTTTCAATATCAGGTACACATTCTAAAAATTATGTGTTGATATAAGATCGAATTGGATGTTGAAGTTTTGAAATAAAATAGAGAAGTTGTTGATTAATATTTGTTGTTATTTTCCGTTTTATTAGTTTTTGTCAAATTGTAGTTAGTTCTATATTTTGAAGAATAAATTTGTCATTTAGTCGGCTTGTGAGGGAACACCTTTTGTACTAATATAGAATAGCATTTTAAGCATGTAATTAATTAGGACTTTTTTTTTCTTTTAAAGATAAACTAAATAAAAAAAATGTAGTCACTTTAGGATTATCCTTTTAAATAAAAAATGTTACGAGCCTTGCTAAATAGAAAAATAAAATCGCGGGGCCTCTCAATAAAAATGTTCACTTTTTCTTAAAAAATAATCAAACGCGGTAAATGATTTAAAATTGCATTATAGTATTGAACATGTTTTAAAATCAGATATTTAGCCATTACAATAATTTAAGCGACCGTGCTAGAACCACGGGATCCGGGGGTGCCTAACACCTTCCCTCGGGTCAACAGAATTCCTTACTTAGAATTTCTGGTTCGCAGACTTTATTTAGAAAGTCAAAAATTTCCTCGATTCGGGATTTAAATAAATCGGTGACTTGGGACACCTTAATTTATTCCAAGTGGCGACTCTGAAATAAATAAATAATCCCGTTTCGAATATTGTCACTTAAATTGGAAAAACTCCCTTGTACATCTACCCCCGGGGTAGGTGGGCGCGCCAAAAGGACGTGTGACAGTGCACATAAAAATAAATTTGAACGAAAATACTGTTTAAAATTCGACTCCACAGCATATTATAATGAAGTTCCACCATAAACATACTGGAACTCCAGCATATTATAATAATGTTCCAGCATAAATATATGAAATTCCAACATAATATATTGGAGTTCCAGTATATACCGATCCAACATAATATGCTGGAAGTTTATACACATGTGCTTCAATTTTCAGTATATTATGCTGGAACTTTTCGCGTGTTGAAATTCCAGCATAATATAGGAGAAGTTCATACACAAGTGCATCGATCTCCGATATATTATGCTGGACCGGTACCTATTGCAACAAAATAATGACTATTTTATAATAATTTCACAAATGCTGACTATTTTTGAATGACTAGTCACCAATCCGAAAACCAATTAATTCGTGCTATTTTTCTAGATCTCATTATATGACATCGAGTGGTGCCGACTCAATTCACGGTTCACCCACTTCTAACTTTGACTTTTGAGGCGGATAAAGGCTAGACTCAAATACTCAATTAATGGTTCACCTACTTTTAATAACGATCCATTAGTTTTCAAATGTATGCCAGTAGTTGCCTAACGCCAATTGAATTATATTGTCTACTTCATGGGAAATAAAATAAACGTGACTAAAAAAAATCTGTTCTTGGAAGTTTTAGGGGTTTATTTGAACCTTACTTTATAGACGAATCCAGCTTGGATACATGTAAATATGATATTTGGATAATATGGGACTGCACAAAGACAATACTTTATGACTAAGAAATGCTTCCAATCGATCCTTCAACTTAATACTAATTCTATAAAAGCCAATAAAATTGTTCTTATTAAAATACCATAGGAAATCACATAAATTATTACTCAACACTTACAACATAAAATTTTAATGATCCACGTTCTTGCTAGTAGAGTAGAAATGGCTGCGAAAAGAATGAGGAGCAGATATGAAACTTCTGACTAAAACAAGCATGACTAAGGATCACTCAGATTATGGTCCTGCTATTTGGTTAATTCTGTGTAGAAACTTGGGAGACTTTAAAAGCAGAGCTAACTGAGAGCAGCTCTAATTTCTGTTCCCCTCCCACTGCCAAAGTTGTTCAACAAGGACTCGACGTGTTTAATTTCCTTCGGTATGGATGCAGTAAGTACCTGTTTCCAATAGGGCAGAAAATCAGGTCTTGAATGCTAATAAGTTTCGGAAGTGATCAAAGTAGCAGAGATTATATGAACTGGTACTTGTATAACTTGGTTGTTTCAAACAATTGAACTATTTCTGTATCATTACCTCGTAACCTGATTCTGTAATAAGGACTTCATCTTCAATCCTAAACCCAACGCCTTGGAACCTGAATGAGCATAAGTGAATATAGACAATGATTTATGCATATATGAGTGAGTAAAAATCAAGAATTCTAAGGAAACAAACACGTTGTTCCTTACTGGGGTAGGAAAATAATTTAGCTCCTCAACTATAGATGAATCACCAGATGAAGCTTCTTAGTTCAAGTGATCAATAATTCTTTCTCCCTAAGATTTATGACAAAAGCAACAATTTTCCCTCGAATGGGATAGCCAGAAAATGCCATTGATATGTGGAATATTTTTCTCGAGCTATTTGTTTGTGGGAAGTTTTCTCGGACCTTGCAAAAGTAATTTCGAAGTAAAGGTTGATCTCATTCTTGGTTGAACATACAAGTAGCCATCAGTCATTCACTGAAACCCCAACCAAACTGGGACTCCTTTGCACCATACAACTACTTCTGCTACAAGGTCCTTAGATTAACATGTTGACCAGACCTACAAGATCTACCTGACCAACCTACAACAGACATCTTTATATGATTCTCAATCTTTTCTGCATGAAAGAGCAACTCTTCGTCCATCCACCATAATACACTTTGGCAGATAGAACGAGTTCAATAAACCAAGAATCTCGAGGATGATCTAAGATACAGTAACTTCTGAATGCATGCCAAAAAGAATATTAATTTGATGCGGTAACAAGTATACCTTTCTGGACAATCAAAGCATGAAGGGATGTATACTCCTGGTTCAATTGTGATGACCTACATATAACAGTCCATGCAGATTGATCACAAGTTCTTGCAGAAATCACAAGTAATTGGAAGCTAACATGAAAAGGACCATCTATTTATGGGGTCAGAGATTCTTCTTATCAATGACCGCCTCATCAAGGTTAATGTAGAAACAAACAGAGGGAACAGGAGTTTACAAATGTCTAAACAATGACCAGGCAATTTTATCCTAGACTATTAGCTTTGTTCAATTTCATCTGTTGTATTCTGAGCTATATGTAAAGCATAAGTGAAGCGCCTCCTTCACTTCTAAAAAAGGTAAAGCATGTTTCACAATCGGCCATGACCTTGTCTAGATGTATGAATGTACAGCGTAAACACAAAGTGTTCCAAGAGTCCCGACGTCAAAGAACAAGACTCTGCACATAATCTCAGAACAATCAAAAGTCATGTACTTCTTTCAAATACACATGCCACGGCCCACGCAAAATTAGCATATTTCTCCACAGATATGATCAACATAAATTATACAAACTAAGACCTCTAAGTAGCATGTTCATAGTGCTACTTATTCAAAATCATAGTAGTTCTGAAAAAAAAATTGTAAGGACTAAAAACAAATGCATGGATGCAGATATCACTGGCAAAAAAGACCTCAGTTAAAGCATAATTTAACATAAATCTACCACCTACACCAATAAGCTGTATTACTGGAATAACCTTCAGTAATTTTGCATAACAGCTGACTTGACATATATAATGTATGTTTTTATTGTCATATCTGACAGGTCGGGAGCATATTCCAATTTTTTATGATTCGAAGAAAAAGGAGCCAAATATTCCAATTTTTTTTACGTTGAGAATATAGTCGTTGGAATATGTATTTGGTAGTGTATATCTCATATTTAAGAAAAAAAATCGATAAATAACCGAAAAAATCGAAAAACCTACAAAAACCGAATCGATAAAAGCCCGACTTAATTGGTTTGGTTTGGTTCTAATATTTGAATAACCGACTTACTTGATTTGGTTTCTTTTTAGGGAAAACCGAACCATGAACACCCCTAGCAATAGGACCAAAGAGGTGCATATGACAAAAGCAGTTTAGAAAATATTCATATATATCATCATTCAATCCTCTCTTTTAAACCTTTGCATCTCTATAAAAATGAAAAAAGTGAAGAAAAAGGGAAATTTGACCATATGGCTCTAAAAACATAAGCATTCTTAGTTGGTTCATACTGTAATTCAGTCAAGAAGCAAAGAGAGAATGACTGAACTATCCTTTGGAGGAAAACTCATTGTAAATTGCTAAAAGAGAGTAATGTATACTGCATAGTGGCAAAGCTCATTTGAAACAAATGAATAAGTCACTGGTCCTCATTCGTTAGGAGGATTTCAAAATAATAACAACCAATTTCTTTTGCAAACCTAGCAGTTTCCCGATTATTTTCAAATATCAAAGCAATCATCAGTAAGGAAGGAAACTTACTACACCAGGTTTCAGAGGTCGATCATTTCCAATTGTAGAACAATCATGAACGTCCATTCCTAGATAGTGACCTGGAATATAATTGAACAAACCAAATTCATTCAGAGATGGTTGCAGCGGTACAAGAAATCATTTCTCTTTTCAGCAAAAAGCACAATAGGAATAGCAACTGTGAAGACAATTGAGAGGGAGCAGGTTTCTGCTGCTATTGCACATGCATTTGTACTTATATCTGCAGTGGAAGAGTAAGGGTTAAAAGGAAAGACCTATATTTGTAGGATTTAACATGTCATAACTACCACGCCGATCATTTTTTAGTATCCCAATTTCTTTGAATCCTCTTCGCAGCTTTTCTACCTATACACATCAAATAAAAAAACAAGAATGAGACCTTGGCAGTCCTTAAGTATATAAAGAAAAGCGCATGCTCATATGGGGCAATTACTCACTACAGAATATACACCATATACGCCCATATCTTGAACAGTAATAAGACCTTTAACAGCTGCCCTAACAACAAATGCAGAAAATGACCCTTAATTCATAAAGCATTTGCATCAACAAAGTAATACTACCCTTCATTGAGAATCAATTACCAAAGCACACTACACTAATTAGACACCTCTAATCATTACCTTACTGGCTTATCTTACAAAGCATTACCATTCATCATATATGAAGAAATGGGGGAGCAAGTACTATTTTCAAATCAAGGGAGGGCAATCAAAAGGCATCTATCTCTCCCCAACACCTCTATACTCAAAGGCTTAAGAGGAATTAAACTTTTTTTCTTGTCTTCGAAAATGCCATCAAGCCTGATTTCCCCTCATTTCCAATGGCTCATGCATAGGAACCCAGTGTAATCCTAAATGGGGTCGGGGGAGGGTAGTGTGTACGCAGACCTTACCCCTACCTTATAAAGATAGATAGGTTGTTTCCGATAGACCCTCGGCTCAAGAAACAATAGAGATAAGATAAAGCAGCCAAGTAGTAAACAAAGTGAGAACAATGCATTATGGTGACGGGCGTGAGTGACACAACAACAACAACAACAACAACAACAACAACAAACACAGCATGTAATAATAAAGAACCATGACTAAGATAATACAAAAATAGACTTAGTACTACTGGTAGGCCTAGGAGGAACACACTACTAACTGTCAACCTACAACCATAATCATCGACCTCCACACCTTCCTATCATGGGTCATATCCTTGGTAAGCTGAAGCAATGACATGTCCTCCTAATAACCTCTCCCCAATACTTCTTAGGCCTTGCCTTGCCCTCCGACCCGCTTGGGCAACCCCTTACGTCCTCCTAATAACCTCTCCCCAATACTTCTTAGGCCTTGCCTTGCCCTCTGCAGACCCGCCTGGGCAACCCCTTACTCCTCCTGGCCGGTACATCTATATCTCTCCTCTTCACATGCCCGAACTATCTCAACCTAGATTCCCGCAACTTGTCCTCCACATATACCACTCCTACCTTGCCCCTAATAACTTCATTCGTAATCCTGTCCTTCCTGGTATGCCCACACATCCATCTCAACATACTCATTTCAGCTACTTTCATCTTCTGGACATGGGACTTCTTGACAGGCCAGCATTCAGCCCCATACAACATAGCTGGCCTAGCACAAAAACCTTGAAGCAACATTGCTATTCAGAATAGGAGGTGGAAGTCAGTGTAACTTGAGAATTAGGCAAAACATAAAGCAAGAGTATGGCCTGCACAACTGTACCCAAATTTATATCACCGAGACTACCAATGTAACTTGGCAATATAACTGAGTCTAAGACTATGAAAGGCAAGAAAAAAAAATTAAATTCCTACTCTCAGCTACCCCTTGAATATAAACTGAAAGAAGTTACGAGATGGATTAACCAAAATAGTACCGAGTAGTGGTGTATTTCTCGGATGGTCGTGCCAGGTCTGCAAAGCTCCACGCATTCCTTGTTTGTCTCCAAAATAAGATTATAAAGTTCCCCCTGAAATGTATCTTGGAGCGTATCACTAAGTTCCAGACAATAATGTATAGAGACTATATCACAGGAAAGTGGCAATTTAAAACCATACCAAGTGAAGAATTTATTTCTCAATCATAATCTGTAGCTTAGAAGTAAAATTGAGATTTTGTTTTTCTAATAAGGAGGGACTTAAATGATTATATCATTCTCATTCTTCACATCCACATCAAATCAGTAAGGCCATTGAGGATCTGGAATTAAGATTCATAACTCATACCACTGGAGGGTGAAAGCTAGCTGCTAGGCTACATTACCTGATGATTTTCATTTTACTATTTGTCTTTCTAGATTGATTTGGTAGTCTGGGGTTTCAATTTAGGTCAGTGCATTCTTTCTGAAATGGAAGGCTGTCTATGACTTTGATCAGCTAACAGGGTTTTTACCCAGAGGAGTGGGGTTTGACTTGAGTTTGTAAGGGGAAAAAGGAGAAGAAAATCATGGATTCTATACTTACTTGAACAGAAGAAAATTTTCCAAAGGGCGGCCAAGAACGAGTAAGATCACTGACATAACCGTGGAGCTCGCATCCAACATCCATGAGGACAAGGTTACCATCTTCAATCTGTTAAAACAACAAAGTCCCCATCTTCAATCTGTTAAAACAACAAATTAGATACTACTACTCAATATGCTTGATATTCAAATTCAACTGTGTTTAAAGACAGTAAACATACTTTTTGGTCATTACGAAAATAATGCACGACACTGCCATTAGGTCCGCCACCAACAACAGGATTAAACCTGCGGAACAGGAAATGAAAAATGTATAATCCTTGAAACTATCTCAGCCAGAAGTAAGACCCAAAATAACAGTCAGGAAAAACAACAAATTATCAGAATCTCAGAGAACAGAAGAAAAAGAAAATCAATTGCATGTTTACACATGAGGTCTTAGTGGCATTTTGATTCACTCTGCTGCAATTCATGTTAGACTAAAATACTTAGAAATTGCAACGTGCTCCTCTCTATATACAAACTTCCAAAAGTTATTACAAGAAAAAGCTTACGCCATTCTTTGAGCGCCTCTAACTCTGCATTCATATTCAAATTTGGCTGATAGCATTCCTTCATCAGGAAACAACTTCGAGTACAACATGGTCTGGATAAGTGCCTACCAAAAATATATACATTAAAAGATCAAGAAATAAAAAATATCCTTTATACAGTATAAAAAAGGACTGAATTAGTGAAAGGAAACTATCTCAACTCCCATATAACTGGAAACTATATTTCTAGGCAATTGCATACAAGTCCAGGAATAGGAAGAAACATTTTCCAGACCAGTCTCTCATAAGAAAGCATGAAATTCATGATTGTGAAATAGAATGAATGAGTAGTATATACACATCTTTTCGTTAAGCATGCCTAGAGCTTCAGAACTACTTAACACAGAAGCACATTATCAAAGAAAGGATTGTACATGCAAGAACTGTTCCTTCACAATTAGAGCCAGAATATTTTGACCCAAATAAGCAAGCTGGACTCCAACTTTTGGAATATTAAGAACTGTCTTCTTTTAGACTGGTTATCCTTTTATCTTGTACCCTTTTTCCTTCTTTGAAATTTTTTTTAGATCCTCAGAAGTGTAGTATCTTCAACCTGAAGACACCACCCTAGACATGAAAGAAGAAGAGGAAATAAAGGGAAATGCAAATACCTATTTTACCTTTTTATAAAAATTTGTCATATAGCAAAATGACAAACATGTTACTTAAAATTGTATATCAGCTGACCTGCAAATAAGTTAATTAACATTCCGAAAACACCTCGCTGGCATATCAATACCTTAGTCACATGTTAACTGTGTGAAGAGTATCAACTTCAATGGAAAACAAATAAACATACAAAAGTAGTGTCAGGTGTACACTCTATCTTTCCATCTCTATTACCTAGAGACTGCTTTTCCATGTCCAATCAAACAAGAACCTCTATGAGTAAGAACTACCACTCTAACCCATGAACCTGACAAAATGAAAGAACTACCATTACCTGACAAGCTATAGATGCAGAATCTCTCATCAATTTCAGCTCTGCTGGAGACTTCACATATCGGGCTTCATGAGTGTAAACAGAGAAATCTTTCACTTTGTAACTGCTAACTGCTTTTTTATAGGCCTCAAGCTCCAGGTAGGATGAAGTCCTTGTCTTCACATTATGGAACACAGTGGAAGAACTTTCTATCATCCTGGAGAGAATCTGCCAAGTCCAGCGAAAATTGGAGAAGAGAAATTGGAGCATGGAGAAAGTGAAACAAAGTCACTACACTGAAGCCATGTACAGGAAAGGTAGCTTAGAAGGAAATAATTGACATATTTTCTTTGCTGACATAGAGATAATCATGATATTGCCTGCCCTTTTTTATAAGGTAAGGATTTATTGATGTTGCGGATTTAAACTATTGTACTCAAATGCTCTACAATAACTAGAAAACCTACACCATAAACTGGTTTTCTACAAATAACAGTCATATATACATCTTCACTTCCTGTTCTCTGTGTTGCCGATTTAAATAGTAAATTGCCATTAAGTGGTCAAACGATTAACCTGAGAGCCAAATATAGCCAACCAAAAAATATTCCCTCTGCCTAAATCATTTACGTAGTTTCCATTTGGAACACAGTGTCCACTTTCTGTTAACCTTCATTCTTCAATTTGTCACTCATCATTATTATATTCTCAACCGATCCTAGCTCGATGCCTGCTTGATTTTCAAAATTATGAGAAAAGCTACATCCAGTGATAGGTCCTTCAAACATGAATTTATAGTAATAAGCCAGGCCTGACTCCTATATATGTGAAAACTCTAACTTCCATCCACTTTGTTCCCTCTATACCTTTTACGCATATTAAAGGAGGAAACAAATTCTTTTCCCCGGCAGGAAAAGAGAAAAAGAAGGTGTTTTCAATAGCAATTATTCTAAGAATTGCATCAACAGTCAAAAAGGTATCTACAAGCCAACTCTTACAGATTCAATTCTCTGACAAAATTTCTACAATCAAGTGGAAAGGAGACAAATAGGTTTCCACTCCCTTTTTAGATAAAGTACTCCATTGTCCTATTGAAAGGAATAAAAGAAGGGATGTTATCATATGCCCTTTTTACTTATTAGTGTGAGAGATATTCGCTTCTAAAAAGAATCTCAAACTTATTTGCAGTTGGAGATATGATTTTTAAAAAAATATACCTGAGGCAATCTGCTAATAGGGTAAGCAAGGTCAGCCTTGAATATCTGTAGAGCTGCATCAACTCCAGCAATTTCTCCTTGCCAAAGAACGTCCTAAAAATACTTTTTGACTTTTAGTATGGAAACAATCTTTAACTTGCTACAATGTATACTAACTACCAAAAGATCATGGTAGTAGCTGAATCTAAAGAAAAATGTCACTAAATTATAGGACGAAGCTTTTCTCTTATTAACAGCCTCTTGTCAACAAGAAGGAAGCAAGTGAGTGGTTCGTGGAATACCTGGGGGCTTTGTTCTGGCATGAACATGCATAAACCACAGTCATGGCCTAGAACTGCAACACCGCCAGGTTGTTGGCATCCGGTGATGTACGAATAGTCAGCATCCTGCCTAAAATTGTACGGTACAACATCAGTCATCATTTTTATGGGAGCGGCTGCAACAATCGCCAAACTATTCTCCGGAAGAAACTCCAATAGTTTCTTCCTTCTCTGTATATATTCTTCACTGGTAATGCCAGGAGTAATCTCCCCTTCCTTCATTAACTGCATGCAGTGATATAACAACATTTAACAGAAATTCACAAAGGAGCTCCATACAAGGAAAACAATCCGCCATGAAACAAGATTTTAAATTTACTCAATATTAATCATTTGTTAATGTCAACAACCTTAATTCCATGTTATAAAATGCCAATACAACATATGCAGTGTAGATGTACCTGAGGGTGAGTGGCGGCAGTCGGCTGCCCAGCATTGTAAACTTTCTTGGTTGAATATGCACTGGTTTTGACTACCTATCGCATTCAATTCATGACATATCAGCGGCAAACCAAAACTAATTGAACTAGAAAATAAATCTAAACCTCACAAACCAATTCTTAAACAAAAAGATTATAGCTTGACCTAAGAATGGGGAGAAAATTCCACTGTTTCACCACTTGGCCAAAAAAAAAGTTGCAAACAGGGAAAATAAACGATTTGAATATTTGAATTGCAGCCATATAATTAATTAATCCAATGTCCTCTAACAGTCTAACTATAAGCTACAGCTGCAAGTCCTACTGAATTGTATTGGACCACGTGCATAACCCCATTTAGAAATATAACGAGTTTTTGCAATGAACCTCAAGACATATAAAATATCCCAATATATGTCACACAGCTAAGATAACCGAAAAGCCAAACAAAAAATTGAAAAGGTTGCTATACCTTGGAAGAGGAAAAGAAAAGAAAACGAACTTGATTAAGGAATCTGGAGGAGATTCTGTGAAGTGATGTGTTTCTTCGAAAAACCTGCATGCTGTTGTTGCTTGCTTCCCGCCTTTAGCCTAAGGTTCGTATTCACTTTGGGATGGTTGCAGGTTTGTAATAACTATAGCAATAGGTACAAGGGAACTGAACTGGGGTTCCTCTGTGTTTCTTGAGTTTTCTCCTTTTGAGGTTTAAGGTCCCTGTGGGTTCTTATATTTGCAGTAGGTACCCGTTTACCCATGTATTATCTATGTCGTCCAATTATATTTTCTATTTCAAATTTTGCACCCTCTTTTTGGTGAAACAGCAAAAAGTTCCCACTTTTACCTTTATCTTTAATTTGCCCCTCTTTATTTTTTTTTTATTTTTTTTGCCCCAGCGATACACACAAGTTCCCTTCTCTTTTCTGGTGAAGGTAAATTTATAATCAAGTGTATTTTCATATGGCGTAATAATTGCTATTGCTTCTTAATTTTGGTACCTGTCATTTTTTACTTCAAATTTGAAACTATTACTGTTTATTTTCTCATTGAAACAGAGTGAAGGAAAAGAATTTTCATACATATTCTAAAATTCTGAAAATGCATACGAGTCATCAACGAATAAGATGGTTGCTGCTTGTTTTTATAGGTTGTCTTATATATATATATATATATATATATATATATATATATATATATATATATATAAATAATTTGGTTAAGGATACAAAAACTCAGAGATAAACAATATGATCTTAGGGACGAATGGACAATATAAAGGTTATTTCTTTCATATGCTTTTGTGTCGACAATATCTACCTTGACTTTAATTGAGTCGATTTGGTTAATTTTTGAAAGAAGAACGAACACGAAAAAATTAATCGTTACACAAATGATATTCAAAGTTTACGGGAGCACTATCATATGAATAATTCAATTGATCTCGCTTACATGAGTTTTGAAGAATTAAACGAATTTACTTCAGAAGACAAAAGATGCACAGAACAAGATTGCACACCTTTGAAAACAGGGATCCTGATTAATAGTATACAGAAGTTGTGATATAGCCACATAGGGTACAAGCTAATAGCATGATCCCAAATCTCTTACAGCAAAAGATGGTATGCGTCAAGGCTCTATTGATCAATGACTTGAAATCCGAGTTAAATTAGGTAATATCTTACAGGAAACGTTGGAGGAAATCTTTTATCTGGTCTATATATGGAGGACGTGTTGGAATTATATGGCCAAAGTCATGTTCAATTACAACAGAGCAGCCATTCTCAAACACAGAAGCAAGGTGTCTACTAGCTTCGTTCTCTATCTGCCTATCTTTACCCTTGTCGCTGCCAAATATGTGAAGTGAAGGAACATTGACTGATCCCTGCTGACAATTATTCGTATTGACAGCAAATCCGGAGCACAGGATCGCAAATCTGAATTCCATCTCTTCTTTTAGCTTCGGTTGATGCAGGCAAACTAAAGCGGCCATTGCAGCTCCTTGTGAAAAACCCAATATCCCATCAAATGGGCCTGCTTTAGAATATAAGGCTTTTAAATATGCAATTGATTTATCAAAGCCTTCAGTTTGTCTTTGGTACTGTAGAGGATCAAATGGACTATCAGCTAGTTTCCAATCAGAGTCGTTCTCCCCCTTATGATCAGGTGCAACTAACCATGAAAACTTTTTGTTGCATCTCTCTGAAGGTGCACGGTCATTTTCCAGTTCTGATGCAGAATTACAGTTTTGGCGAATTTGATAAATGAAAGGCAATTCATGGGGTGCATCCACAAAAACAAGCTCAGCAATGCTCTTGAGTTTCTTAGCTAATGATGAAGTTCTACCTTTGAAACCAGAAGCATTCTGGCGAAAACCATGAAGGCAAAGAATTCTCAGTTTACGCAATGTCTTGGGTCCTGCAGTGTATCTCTACATAATGTCAAAGAGTGCCTTGACACACCAACACTAAGTAGGAGAAAAGAAGTATTTCAAAAGCATATCCCTGAATTAGTTTCCAAATATGTTTGTGCTGGCAACAAAGTGTGTACTATTGTATTTTTCGATTGTCATACCGCATGGCTTAAGCAAAATTGCTAGGGTACATATCTATCTGCGTACACTTTTTGGGAAGTCATATAACCTCGCTCAGAAAAAGTTCAAAGAGTGCAAGCAAAGCTGAACTTGAAAGCTAATACTAGAAACCATCGTATTACCTGAAACCAAGACAGGTGTTGCTATTCTGTCCGAGGTAGAGACAGCTTCAAGCTCTGCGACTTCTGATATTTCCACTGAGTTGTCAAACTCTGTTGCTGAAGTTGGTTGAATACACTGGCTGCTTTTCCGACATAGTTCGCACACATAAGAAGAACCCTTCTCCTGCAAGACAGGAGAAACATTTAACAAAAGGAAGATAGAGGTGAAGAAAAGATGACAAAACAATCAAAAAGGAAATACTCCTTAGATAACCAAACAGAGTTGACTTCCAAAATTGTTTTGACAAGACAATTATGTTAAAGTAACAATGCAATACTAGGAACTCTGAATATTTGAAAAGGGTATATGGATGTCACATCAAAATTCAATAAAAAAGCAATATTATTACATTAATTGACTTTTTTCAAGAAGTTGAATGCTATTTTAAAGAAGAGGTCATTCTTTGTGGGGCAGATGAAAATATGAAGCAATTAAATGAAAGGGAGTTAACTGCAGTACTAATAAGCCCAAAGCACAGATAAGGTACTTCTAACTGAAAGGCAGCTATCTCGTTTTCTTCTTTTTTTTTTTTTTTGATAACCGAAAGGCAGCTATCTATTAGTTCGCTGAAAGTCTAAACAAGCATAGAAGTGAAGATAGGCCCTTAGTTATCAATAATTTAGGAGAATCAACCTAAAACTACATAATAGGTATGCAAGTCCATAATCAAGGCGTCTGATGAGAAGAAGCGAAAAATTGCTAAAAAATATTTAACGGGTAGGCCTAGAGGCATACAAGGCAACAAGCATAGATTGAGATCTACCAGTTAACTATCAAAGAGGAATGCTTCAGGCCCCCATCACTCTATATATACCGTGCAATAACAGTTCAACTGTTCAAGTACAACACAAGATAAAGTATGCATTGAATTTCTGAGATATGAAATAGTTTTAAGAACCCAACTAAGCTAATGCAATTAAGAGGCTTGATCAATCTTCCTAGTGATACTTACCCGGCAATTATCACAGACTAATACAAGCATCCTACAGTATGAGCACCTGCTTCGTGAGGAGTAATCATCAAATGGAGAATTACAGAGAAGACAAGTACCCAAAATTCTTGAATCTGAACTTCCAACTGAAACCCTGCCAACACCAGAAAGTGTGGGGCAAAACATTGAGAATGCCTCCTATGGATACTCTACAAAAGAAGTAAATGCACACCACACACAACATTTCTAGAAGAGTATTATGGCATGGTTATTGACACGGGAAAAAGGTAAATTTCTGGTAATATGCATTTTTTTGTAATACACACACAGAGGTATCGAGTTAAAGACCTACATATGCTTAATGTGCTAACATGGAGAGCCGCATTATATGTTATTTTATGGTTATTACCTGTGAGATAAAAAGCAGCTACACATATATTTTGGATAAAGAGTTTCCTAGTACTAATGAAGTTGTAATCACATCCATAAGAATGCTGGATCACTGAAACCAAAAATTCAAGTAGGGATTGACTAAGAACCACTGAAATATAGTGATCATACCTGTGGTCAAAGACAAAATTCTTTCCTCTGAAAAAACCACCATCAGGGAATTGCTCCAGATATCGTTGAATCCCACCATAAAGCTGTGGAAAGTATGTACTTTGAATTAACCTTCAACATAGTTTAGCCCGCAAACCAGAATTTACCCACGTTCAAAATCCCAATGATCATGAAATGGAATTTCTAAAAATGGAATTTAAAATGAACCTGGTTGTTCCGCAAAAGGAATTATTTAGAAAGCATAACATAAATATTTCAAAACATGGACATCCATTGCATTATGAAGTCTCTGTCTTACCATGGCAAAGCTTAAAAGATCAACTTCGTGGTTTCAGAAAAATTTCAAAAAACTAACCATTAACACGAGGTTAGGGTTCCAAATTCAACAGAATTTCACTTAATAAAATAGAAATCATAGTTTAATTTATTTTTCAATGTAGCAAGAATACCAAAAGAAAGACACAACAACATTAAAAAATGCACCAGAAGGGTCTGATTCTCCTACCTGGAAAACGTTTTCAAAGCCGGCACCTTTAGACCTGATATAGGCTGATGCCATCTCGCATCTAATTCCTCCAGTACAATACCTGAAAACACATTAATGAGTGATAGGAAACCCAGGTGCTCAGTCAACAGTGGAGTGTAGATCACTACTAGAATGCATGCAATTCATGTTGTGTTATATCTTGAGTGCTGCTATTTTACATCTTAACTCTGAATTATATGCAATTTAATACAATATACTTTGCAACTTTTCGTCCATTTCCCCCCAAAATCCTAATATTCCTAAAGAAATATCAAGATTAACAATATCCTAAAATGCATGCAAGTTACTCAGCATTATCTTCTAATAATTAAGCATCTACAGTAGCGGCTCGATGGAGTGCGAGGCCTAAAGCTAAATAGTTATTAGAGGCCTTTAGAGGCAAAAATGTTAATGCTATTTATCTGTTATAGCTCAACCAAATTCGCCCTATAAAATAGCATAATATTGGGAACTATGTCATAATGATTATTGACATAGTAAATAATTTATCACAAGATTTACTTATCATTATAAAGAATTACAGAAATAATTATTTAATATATGCTTATCATATATATAACATGAATAAATTTGGGGGCCTATATTTTTGGGGGCCTAATGCCGTGGTTTTAGTTGCCTTGGGGTTGAGCCGGCTCTGAGCATCTACATGATGCAGTTTTACATCTTAATTCTGAATTAAATGCATTTTACATAATATCAACCGGAAATTCAGTCCATCTTTTCCTCCTAATAGTCCTAAAGGAACTTTCTTTATACCAAATAATATACTGATAGTAATGTACTGGGTCTAGCCATATCGAAGAAAAAAAAGGAGAAAAACAATTATTTTTTTAAAAAAACATGCAAGAGGAAAGGAAAAGCATGGAAGTTGTTGCAACTAGGCAGCAGACACAATATGTCCTACACTTAATAGTTAAAGTTGTACGATTATCGACGAAAGGAAACAAGTTTTAATTCACTACTGTATAATAACATGAAGGCACAATGCCGCAGATTTGAAGTTCACAGTACACATCACCTGGAAAGTAACATAAAACCAATGAGAGATTGGAAATTTAAAGGGAACAAAATAGTGAAGCAGGATAGCAGCAAGGCTTTAACTGAGTAGAAGTAAGCCCATATGCAGTTTCTTCACCATGTAAGACACATATGATACCATTGAATAAAAATGCAATATCACAAAATCACAAGAAAGAACATAAGAGAAATATTCCCTGCAATTCATCAGAATAATTATCCACCCAAATATGATACAATATTGTCAAGCAATACTTACATAAGAATATTGTTCCCACGCAACTTCTCAGAGTTATTATCTATCCAAGAAGGAAGGTCGCTGTACTGCCGGATTTCTGGATCCAATGTCTCCACATTTGGAGTATGGAACTTCCCAATTCTAGTCTCATATAAATTTCTTGCATCCATCAGGACTATTCCATTATTGCTGCTTGGAATCAGTTTGTATTGTGTGTTCCCTAATAAAATACTGAGAATTAAACAGCTGCCAGAGAAATACGCACATTCGTTCTACAAAAGTTCAATGTCCAAACATCAGAAATATCATAGTTAACTTAGAAGAACATGGATTAAGCTTCATTAGAGAGGTAAAGTACAAACCAATATTGTGAAGGACAGAGTGGAATTCAACTGCAGAGAGATGCTTCCCTGCATTTGAAATTTCAGGTGACTTTTGCAGGGGACAGGAACTTAAAGTTACCAATTCCTGAGTGAGAAGATGAGGTTAGTATCACATGGAAGGAAAGAGAGAAAGAGATAAAGACAAATAAACTTCACTAAAAGTCAATTACTCAACAAACATAGCCAGATTTTCCTCTTCATAGAAGAAAATCCCACATGTTTATTGTTATGATATATGCTTACACAGTTCCAATTTTCTCCAATCTATGTGCTCTCTTTATTACGTAGAATAGACCAAGTTCAACATCCTGTTTATAGTAACTTTCACTCCATATAGAAGTCCTCACCATTACATCCAAAGATTTGCTGGCCATGTTAAATGGATAGCTGACGCTTGCAGCATTTCGCTTTCTTTAGCAAACAACCAATTAGCCACACCCTAATTGTATTTTGATTCGAAATATCAGCAATATCTTGTGATTGTGGAAGATTCCAGTCGAATACCGAGACCCACAATGGCATTAAAGCTAGATAGGACCAAGAAAGAGTAGAACCACAATTTCATGATAGCCTACTTCTGCATTGCTCAAATGGTCTGCAGCAAGGGCTTTGGTTCAAAGGTAAGGATGTAGTTCATGAAGTATGGGTTAGGAGCATGTCACGGGTTCAAATCCTACCGTGAACAAAAGCCGGATAAATATTTAAGTTAATAGGGTAGAAGGGCAGGCCATACTCCCAGGAGTTTCAAACTTGATACCTGAGTGTGTCGTAGACCCAGTGTTATCAAAGGTGTTAAAAAGCAGTCCAAGTATATCGGGGCTTTAAGCGCGAAGCGCAACTGAAGTGTGGCCTTTAGTTAACAAGAGCACAAAAAAAAAAAAAAAAAAAAAAAAAAAAAATATATATATATATATATATATATATATATATATATATATATATATATATATATATATATGTAATGCAAGAAAAAGTGACAATTTCATTCATAATGATTTCCTTAACAATTTTTTTTTTTTTTTGCCAACCATATTTATTGTTTTGTACTGCTTTATTCAAGATAGAACTTATAGGTAATGTGGCTTATGCCTTAGTGCCTTGCCTACATTGAAGCGCAGCCTAAGTGAGGCAAAGTGCATACCCTGAGCTTTTTTGAGCTTCAGGGCTTAGGCATCCTCAAATGAGCCTTTGACAACACTGCGTAGGCCCACGTGCAATTTATACGGAACGTTGCAACCATGGTTTTTCCTAACAAAGAAGAGTCATCTAAGGCTTCTGGAAGAGACCGCGCTAGCTGCTCGTTGTCCTATGTTCCGTAGCAAGTTATATGGTTTAGGAAAAATATCAATAGAGGTGTCAAGATTAAAAGTTCAAGTAGCTACAATTAAACAAATTCATTGTAGATTTTTCTCTTTTTTTATTGGACAGATCAAACCTCTGTTATAGTTCAAATTTCTAATAGCTATATCAGAAACAAATGCAAGTTCACCTTCTTAATACTCTAAACCCTCAGGGGTTGACTTGGTGGCAATAGACTTGAGCCTTGGGGTCTGCTCCCTTTCAAGGTCTCAAGTTCGAAACCTACTGGGTGCAAACAATTTCTGAGGGCCATCGGACTGGGTAAAACCTGAATTAGGGAAACTCCTTGCCGAGGGCTTGTGCACCCCCGGAATTAGTCGGGGATCTTAGAGACTCGGACACCTGGTGCAAATTAAAAAAAATAATAATAATAATAATAATAATACTCTATATGACTAAGGAACTTCTTGATTTAAAAAATTGACTTGGGAGCTTGTAGATTGTAGTATATCCCAAATCAGATCTGAACTTCTACCAAAAATGTGAACTTGACTGATTAGTCCATTTAAGTTAATAAGATTGTGAAATGTAACCATGAGGGTGCAAATCAATAACAGCGAAGAACAACTAACATCCAATCTCTCCCAATTTTAACAATTGCTGAGCAGGGTCAATGCTAATTGCCCATACATTTATTATGCCTTTAATTCTATCATACCCCTAAACATGGGCAAATTTTTCATTCAATTTAGGCTCCAATCTGCATCTAACACAACTGAAATTTCTGAAAATTTCGATTTTTCCTAACCACTAACTAGAATCAATCATATAACTTCTTTCTGCAAATGAACACAGACATAAAAGAACAAAATGAAATTAGGGAACCAACCTTAACAATACGTATGGAGAGGGAAGTAAATCCACATTCCTTGGCGACCCTATCGTTCGAAGGTTCATGACAAGAGGCAAGCTTGAAGTCCGTGCATTCAAACAAAGAATTCAACTTCACTGCAGCAATATGCTCCTCCAAAGCAGATAACTTGCCACCAACCTGAAAGAAACCACCTAAATAGCTCAGAATCATCATTTTAAACAACTGGGGGTTTTCATGTTCCATTTTCAATGGAGAAAAGAGAGAGATTACAGTGACATTGACGCCATTGGGAGAGAGGCGAACACGACCGAGGAGGGAAAGAGAGTTGCAGTTGGATTCATAGAAGTTGAACAGTTGTTGGAGGTCGGGAATGGTAGTGTACTTGTAGTATAACAACACCCCGTATTCTTCTTCTTCCTGCTTTTTTGCTTCCTGATTCGCCATTGATGATGCGAGGCTTTCTTCGGAGATTTGCTTAAACCCTTGTTCGTCGTGATCGTGCAAGTCCTTCTTCTTTGGTTTATATTGCAAGTTAGCCCCCTTTATTTGATGTAGCCTTCGTAGATCTTAGGTTGCTCTCTTGGTCATGGGTGCATTAGAAAAGGTAATCCCACATAACATGTTTGTTACTGGTCCATAGTTCAAATAAGTGATTTTTTTGTCTTTTTTATGATTAAAAATAAGTGATTTTTTTGGATTTCAAGAATGAGTTAATGATATATTTCCTACATTGTACTTAGAGTAAATAGCATTGGAATATGTGTTAGCAGTGTTTATGTGAGATAGTAAGATTAAAATGGTCAATTCTTTTGCTAATTAATGCTAAAAAGTAGTTTTCTTAATATGTGTGAAAACATCCAAAAAATTACTTATTTGGGACCAGAGAAAGTAATACTTAACTACGTATATGTACGAGAAGAATATTTTTGTTTTCGCACTAAATTCTACTTGGAAAAAATAATACTCTAAAGAAGTGGCCAAGAATGGAAATGAACTTATGAATTTCTATTTGCTAATATTATCATTTTGATTTACGTTATCATTTTGATTTGTTAGTCATAGTTTATCTAAAGAACGTTTTATTTGCCTACAAAATATCATATACTTTTCCAATGCTTTTAGCTTTCACATTCCCAACAGCTAGTTCTTCAGAAATAGAATAACTATGTTGAGAAGTTGTTTGACTAAACCTCTCAAGATTGAAATAATAAATGTTATTAATAAGAAATTGAATGAGTTCTTTCCTCAGTTTGGGGGTTAATCCCGTTCCCAGGTATACCTTCCGACCTGGGAGGTGCTCGATCAAAACAACTTGCTCCAGTTCTTAAATTGTTGATTTCGTTGCATCCGACTCTTCGGGGGCAACAAAAGTTCGAGGAGCGAGAAAATCTTCTTCATCGTCCTCGGGGGTTTGCACGCTCCTATACTCATCCGAGGTGGAACATATGGGAGTCGGCACCTCTTGGTAAACCGCAAACATTTATTTCGCCGCATGTTATTTTCCATATATAGTCGTTATACCATCCTTTGTTGTAAATTTTATCATCTGGTGTAGAGTTGACAGTACTGCCCTCATGCCGTGTATCCACAACCTGCCAGTCAATGCACTGTACCTCATGTCACCGTCGATGACGTGAAACTTGGTGTTCTAAATCATACTGGACGTGTCAACCGAGATGCGATCTCTCCATTTGTTACTTCGCCGACCAAGTTGAAGCCGGGGAGGACCCAGGAGGTGGGTATGATCTTATAGAGCAACCCAAGATGTTCTACTACCTTTGACCTGATTACGTTGGCCGAGCTGATTGGATCTACGAGCACACGTTTAATTCAAATGTTTCTAAAAAAATAAAATTACCAACATGTCGTTGAGTGGTTTTGCTAAGGTCTCGAGATCCTCTTTGCTCAATGCGAGGGTGTCTTCGGTCATGCTCTCTCAGATCAGCCATTCTATTGCAGTAGATATTTTAATCCGTTTGATCGTGGGTCCTTGGGGAATGTCGGTCCCTCTGATAATCATATGAACGACATGCCGAGGAATCTCTCTTTTTGCCCAGGTTGGATTTTGCTGAGTTTCTCGTTGAATTTCCCAGCGCGCTCCATGGTGAATGTGAGGACCGGCGCTAACGCATTGGGCATCGCGTGAGGTCTTACCCCTGGGCATCGGCTCTGGTGCATTCACATGGTTTCGCGGTGGTACACCAACATATGGGACATCTACACCATTGTCTCTATGCTTCTCGAGACTGTTGTTCACTAAGTTAGACATTTTGACTTGAAATTAAAGATCTTGGGTAAAAAAGGTGTGAAAGATAACTTGCGTTGTGTAGTACATATTCACTATTATTTTTAGCCCTACGGTGGGCACCTAACTGTTTTACCGTGAAAATGATAATAACAATTGAATTTGACTATGTGATTCTGAAAATACGCAATATGTTTTGATTCTAATTGTTAGGCAGTTGATGCGATGCAAAAGACTTCGATATGAGATAAGAGTTTGAAAACAAGGCGATAACCAAACCGAAAGGTTAACAATGAGGGCCTCGGGATCGATTATGATGCTCGGTTGGGAGCTATCGAGGGCAGTTGATGAACGACTAGCAATTATGATAAATCAATGATGACTCTTTATGGTCCATAATAAATAATAAATGAAGAACGATAAATGAAGACAATAAATGGAAGCAATAATATCAAGAGAATGCGTTAGAGAAGAGAGAATGTTCTTGTATATTTAGCATGGAGCAACCAGACCTTACAAAATGGCAAGAAACCATTTATATACGAAGGAGAATCCCAATATAGTACAAATACATTTATTACAAAGATATGGAGATGAGACAACTATGTGATATCATGGTGCAGACTTAGACTAGCCTAACATATTTTGTTAGGTCTAGCTGCACGCCTTGGGAACCCCCGACTTTTCCAATATAGTCGTTGGTCTGCATGGTCCCGATGTCGAGCATCGATAGCCCTCGAGGGTGAACCTCAACCCGAGTCTCAAACCTTGTGAAATATGTTTATGGGGCATCATAATGACGGAAAATTGGACCCCGATTTTACGGTACACATTGATACAACTCCATGCTTTGGAATATACAATCTCATCCACCATAATATGAAAGCTATGTTCACTGATATATTTTTTCCAATCATGACATCTACATCTTAATTCAAACAAATTATTCATTAACATGGCCGTCGAAAACCAACAATATCTCGTGCATACAAATATAATATTTTACTTAAGGATGTTACCTGTGACACACTTCCATCTTTCAAACTAGTATTTTATTTGTCTTCCCTTAGGTGGATGAGATTGTATGTTCCTAGTGACGCATAATAAGAAAGACCCAAAAATCAGCCTGTATTTTTTCCTTAACGTGTCTTTAAAGCAAAAACAAAGAATAACCCAAAGTGAGTTTCACAACCCATTCCTACTGGCCCCCGTACTGTCTCTTGCCTTTTATATTCTTCAATATCTCACCCCCTCAAAAGATTTTCTCTTCCCCTCTCTCTCTCTCTCTCTCTCTTAATCTCACTTTTCCAGTTTCCACTTTCTTTCTTCTTCCAAATTTCCACTGAGAGGGAGAGGGAGAGGCATTATTATCCCCCCAAAACCCCCTCAATTTCAAGAAAATGTCTCTTCGACCCGGCACTCGAACTGAAGTTCGCAAGAAATCTTACAAAATTGGGGTTGATGCAGATGAAGCCCGTAGAAGAAGAGAGGACAATTTAGTGGAGATCAGGAAGAACAAACGCGAAGACAATCTCCTCAAGAAGCGACGTGAGGGCCTTCTTCTTCAGTCCCAACAATTACCTGATGCCCCTGCCGCTATTGAGAAAAGGGTAGTGTATATTTTGAACTCTTAATTACGATTTTTATAAACCCTTTTGTGTTTTATGCCACGCAATGTCGAAAAGTTTTGATCTTTGTGATGTCTGATTCTTGATTTGATTGGTTGATTACATTTGGAGCTAAGACAAAAGTTTGTATTTTTTGCCATTTTCTTTTGACTATATACGAGTTGGGTATTGTGATTTTACTGGTTGAGGTGAATTAAGTTGACTCCACTTATTAGTCCATCTTTTATTTATGTGTTGTTATTGAGATCGTGATTGTTTGCTTGGAATCTTTTAGCAACAAGCAAGAGAAATGCCAGATATTTGGACTTTGATTATTCTTTTTCTTGGTACTACAGAGAATTATGTGTGGACTTGCTCGTATTACAGTACTTCTTTAGAGCTATGCAGCCCTTGATTACCAGTGGGATCAATATTGGGCTCCTTATAATCATATACTTGAACAAATTTGACTAGTAGTCTAGAAAAAAGCTGTAGCATATTCTTTTTGTGTAAAGAGAAAATGCTAGTATGTATAGGTTATCAGAACAAGTTATAATTGATTGTATGTTGTTTTGCACGATCCTAGTATGAAATAAATGAAATTATCACTTGATTTTATTAGAAGTGTTTGCCAAATTTCTATACGCTGATCAACTTGTTGGAGTGGTAGACCAAGTACGGTTGTGGAAGGGAGCGCTAGCAAGACTTAGACAGAGATAAAGAATGTTGCCATACAATAATCAAGGACTTAAAATATGAGCATACAATATCGAACACAAAATATCTATGTCGAGAATTTAGTTATAATTTCCAGCATATTATCGATAGAACCACGATCTTAGCTCATTATATCAGTACAGACGTGAATTTCGATAGAAAACCTAGCTTCAGATTTCAGTAAAGAAATGATTTTCAAAAAAGATTTCAGTAAATAATGCAACAGCATGATGAGGAAAAATAATCGAGTAACTGTAGAATGAAGATATCGGAAGCATAAGATGAGAGATGATAAGTGCAAACAGAAATGTATTATTTGGCAAGTTTGGTTCTTGAAATTAAGAAGAGGAATGGAAATCAGTTAGTCCTTTGGGCTTACACACTATTGCTGAACGGTTGAAAAGGTTAAATCATTTAACCTTTTGTTTAATGTAAAAGGTGGCATTAGTTTTATAAGGAAATACCATATCATGCTGTGAATACTTGGACGACTGTGGATTCTTGAAACACGTTAAAGGTTACAGATAATTATCTATGGAATTGTCAAACGTTTAGATTAAGGACAGGTGTATTAAAGATGTTACTCTCATCCTCTGATCTTTTTACTATAATCTCGGTCCACCTCTAACATTTTTTTGTGTTTTCTGACAGCTGGAAAGTATTCCTCTTATGGTCCAAGGAGTATGGTCAGAAGATCCTGCAGCACAAGTTGAAGCAACAACACATTTCAGGAAGCTCTTATCGATTGGTATTTATTTGTTCCGCTGTTTTTGGCTTTTTTTTTCTTAATTCGCCTTTGCCGTTGACTATATATGTTACTGTAGAGCGTTGCCCTCCAATTGATGAGGTTATCAAGGCTGGAGTTGTCCCTCGATTTGTAGAATTCCTCGGACGGCATGACCTACCTCAGCTTCAAGTAATGTGTTATCTATAGTTCCTTCTTTTCCTGTTATATTGCGTTTCCTCAGCTTGCAGCAACAATATTACGTTTGCCTTGATCTTTCCTGTGCCTGCAGTTTGAAGCTGCCTGGGCATTGACAAATGTTGCATCTGGAACATCGGAACATACTCGCATCGTGATTGACCATGGAGCTGTTCCAAAGTTTGTACAACTTCTTAGCTCAGCTAGTGATGATGTCCGTGAACAGGTAATTGTTTTGTTATTTTATACTATTATTTTAACCTGTGCACCCGATAGTCTCATGTGAACTTCAATATTATCCTGGTGTGCTTTAAAGTTTAAAATTATGTCACCCATTATGCAGATCACTTCGGTTTGTGGAACATGAATGGCTTTGCAATTTTTTATCTAACCTAAAGGCTAAAACATAATTCAGTATGGAGAGCTTCTTTAAGTTATACTTCTAGAAACCTTGATAAGATAGGACAATCATATACATTAATCATTTCTTCACAATTCTACAATTTTAAGCAAAATCAAGTCTAAAGTAAGAAATAAATTTTTCCTTAATTTTTTCCAGTGTTGTCAAAGGCGTGCTTAAGCCCTGAAGCGAGGCTCAAAACACGTTGAGCACTTTGCCTCGCTTTGTTGGCGCTTTAGTGTCACATCAAAGCTCTAAGGCATACTTTTCCTCGCCAATTAGTGTAATCTTGAAAAGGCGACCTTAAACAATTGATATTTCACTTTAACTTAAATTATTTTCAGTTTCTTTGTTCATATATTTGTTGTTAATGCTTAGTCTTGGAGACTGCATGCATATTTTTACTTTTTCTCCCGTTGCGCCTTTTTTCATTAAAGCCCACGCTTTATTTGTGCTTTGCGCTTAAAACCCGAACGGACCTTAGAGTTTTTTTGCGCTTTTCGCCTTTAATAACACTGGTTTTTCCTTGTTCATACCAGTGGTATTAGTGTGCTATGTAGTGGTAGCCTTGTATCTTCTTATTCTTATATTTTTGTGTTATCACTTGTTGTTTCGTTGAGTCGATTTTCTGATTGACCTGTTGGGTTTACTACTTGTTGTTACTCCTTTCTTCCTATTTTGCCTGAGCTGAGGGTCTATCGGAAATAACATCTCTATCTTTTCAAGGTAAGGTTAAGTTTACGTACACACTACTCTCCTCATAGCCCACTTGTGGAACTACACTGGGTTTGTTGTTGTTGTTTTTTACTTGCATGTCCTGATTTGAAAAATGTAATCTGATTTCCTTAAGTGCAGTTGGATTTAGAGAGAAAGAAAAGTGATGGAGATGTAAAAATTAAGGGTAATAAAAATGGATAACTAAACTTAATGTACCAAGTAGCCAGTGCACCACAACTGTGGGATCCATTTTGCACAAGGGATTAGTGAGTTGTGGTAGCTCCATTTTCAAGGAGCTTGATACTAAGTGAAAGCCTAGCGGTATTGATTGCTGTATAAATGTAGGAGGTTTGCAAATTTCCCAGATATTGCTTCTGTAATTGCTGTACGTGATGCGCTGTTTTCAAGGAGCTTGATACTAAGTGAAAGCCTAACTGTATTGATTTTTGTATAAATTTAGGAGGTTTGCTAAATTCCCAGATATTGTTTCTGTAAGCCCTTTTGGGTAGAGGTAAGGCCTGTCTACATATTACCCTCCCTAGACCCCACTTTGTGGGAATATACTGGGTTGTTGTTGTTGTTGTTGTTTCTGTAATATCTGTACATGATTCTCTGTTTTCTTCAAAGAGTTGTGATGTCCAAACTTCTAAAAACGTGCAAGCCCCTTGACAAAAAAGATATAAGAGTTTAATACTTGTTGGTTCTTTCTCAAACTTCGGGCAACAATTCTATTGTAACACCAATTTACTAAACAGGCAGTCTGGGCTTTGGGCAATGTTGCTGGCGATTCCCCAACTTGTAGAGATCTCGTTCTAAGTCAGAGTGCACTGATGCCATTGCTAGCTCAGCTGAATGAACACTCAAAGCTTTCAATGCTAAGAAACGCGACATGGACTCTCTCTAACTTTTGTCGAGGCAAACCACCAACACCATTTGAGGCGGTAAGTGGACTTGGATTATGCTTCCTTCTAATGAAAGCATTTTTGGGTTTTATAATGTTGTTCCAGATGTACCTAGATACTTAAAGTTTTATTTCAGTAAATAATTGCCTGACAGTGTATTTTATAGGTCAAACCTGCATTGCCTGTTCTTCAACAACTTATCCACATGAATGATGAAGAAGTCTTGACAGATGCTTGTTGGGCCCTTTCTTATTTATCTGATGGCCCAAATGATAAGATTCAGGCTGTAATTGAGGCAGGTGTCTGTCCACGACTTGTGGAGCTTCTTCGGTATGTTCTAACTTCTTCTACAATCGTTGTTTTTAGTCTGCATCCATGCTTTTAGGGAGTTGGATATCGGTCTCTGATATCCAACTTCATCCTTGCATTATCATAAAAGCTACCTGATTTGACGCTAACTTTGGCTTTTTCCCACTTGCTTATGAAGTCATCCGTCGCCTACAGTTCTCATTCCTGCTCTCCGGACAGCGGGAAATATTGTCACTGGTGATGATGCTCAAACACAGGTACGGCTGCTTCATCTTCTGGGTGAATTAATGTTCTGATATTACCTTTATCGTGTTTACATTATCTTTGCACTTTGTCTTTCAGGTTACTGTATCTCCATATCAAAATATAAATGATATGAAACTGTTGTATAGGTTGATTATGTTATCCCAGTTTAGCATGTGAATCTGTTTATTGAGCACAAGTTACTGAGTAACCCTGCCAATATTTTTATCACGTTTCTTTGTCTTTCAGATCAAGTTGTATAGATTCCTCATAATTAGGAAAAATTGAAAAATTCTTCTAATATCACCTCCACTTCTACTTGGATATAGATTTAGGCGTTTAACAAGTGTTTTTCTCCTCTCTTTCTTTCGCTCTGTTTTCACATGACTAATTAATTGCTTTATATATTTCAGTATGTGATTGACAACCAAGTGTTGCCATGTCTGTGTCAATTGTTAACTCAAAATCACAAGAAAAGCATCAAGAAGGAGGCGTGTTGGACAATCTCTAATATCACTGCTGGAAACAAAGCCCAAATACAGGTGTGTCTCCATTCCAGTTAAGCTCTGTTGTGTTCTGATTTGATTAGTCTGTTTAAGGAAATGAAGGCAGTGTATTCCAGAAGCTCGTAGCTTTGATCCCGATAAATGCTTCGATCCCCCTTGAGAACAATTTCACTTTTCCAGAAGCTCGTAGCTTTGATCCCGATAAATGCTTCGATCCCCCTTGAGAACAATTTCAGTTTGCCTTTTTTGACTAATATGGGATGGAAGAAATAAGTAAATCATAGAAAAGCAATAGAGATGTAAGAAGTATAAAAGAAACCAAGTGAAACAGATAAAGAGTATTCATGAAGCCAACCCTGACTACTTTGAAACTAAGCATGGTGGTGTACAGAGAAGTTCGTTGTTGGTATAGGTAGTTGAGACTATTGCTAGATTGACTGTGATAAAGTCAGTTTTATCAAATGTAAAATATGTAGAATACACCAGGGTTTCTGGGACTTTATAGTGTCCCAAACTAACTGAAGGAGCGGGCTGGCATAACTATAATATGGAATTTAGTGAAAAGAAAATGCAAACGAAGACTATATATATAAAGGAATTGTCATTGAGGATATGTATGAAAGGAGCTCTTACAAGTGTTAGAACAATAGGAGATACAATAGGGTTCCCCATATCTTGGGTGTAATTCCCATAATACCATGTGGGTTTACAAAAGGGACCTACATCTAGCACGTATTTGTTAACCTTAGTTATGGATGAACTCACTAATCGTACACAGGATGAGCTTCAATGCTTTATGCTATTTGCAAACTATTTGTGTTAATTGATGAAACTAGTGAGGATTATTAACCAAAATATTGAACTATAAAGAAACAGTTTAGACAGTAAGGTTATAGGATAAGTAGAAATGATATATACACGTCAAGTTTAGCCAATAGAAGAATAGTGAAATTGATGTGAGACTATACGGAATTTTGCTGCTTAAATATACCAAATTCAGATATTTAGGCTCAGCTTCTTGGAGAAGGGTATATGATAGATGAAGATGCAACACCTAGAACTAAAAATAGGATGGTTGAGACGGAGAAGTGTTGCTGGAGTGTGATGCTATATGAAGAACCAAGAATTTATTTCATTTAGAAGCTCACTTCCATTTTGTCAATTTTTTTTTTTCAGATTTCTTTTTTCCCCTTTCACGGATGAAAGGAATACATTCAGGAAGTTCTCTTTATCTTCTTTTCCTTTATATGACATCTTGATATTAATGCACTTACAATTGTTTATTTCCTTCTAAACAGGCTGTTATTGAGGCAAATATTATTCCTCCCTTGGTTCACCTATTGCAAAGTGCAGAATTTGACATTAAGAAGGAGGCGGCTTGGGCTATCTCAAATGCTACCTCTGGAGGATCTTATGACCAGATTAGGTTTGTTCTGTCTCTGTATATTCTCTGGGAATGTGCATTAATTGCACTATTTGTCTAATATAATCTATGATCCCATCATCATCCTCTTGTAACCCATGCCATTATGAGTTTTCAAGTAAAGACCTATTCCTGAAGCTTAAGCAAAATTAGCAGCAAATTTCTCCTCTTATTTGATGATAAATGATGATCAGATGACTGTTCATGGAGTCTTTGCCCCTTGTTAGGCATTTTGTTGGAGTATTATCTGATGGTAAAGTATGCAAAGTTCCTGGTTTGAAACCCGAACTGATAATTAATGAATGCTGTTCTACTCATTATCTTGGCACGTTAGAGGGTTTAACCTTTTAAGGGAATAGCTAATAGGTTTTTCAATGAGTAAATTGTGGGTTAAGTGCAACTGTGAAAAGATGAACATTTCAATTACAAAAGTTGAAAGTTTTAACATTCTTATTTCAAATGAGTGGAGGAGCCAATAATGGGATCTGTTTGTGTATCCTATTGCAGATTCTTGGCAAGTCAAGGTTGCATTAAGCCACTATGCGATCTCCTGATATGTCCAGATCCTAGAATCGTTACAGTATGCTTGGAGGGGCTCGAGAATATATTAAAGGTGGGCGAAGTGGACAAAGAAGCTGGCGTGAATGGTGGAATTAATTTATTTGCACAAATGATCGATGAATGTGATGGATTGGACAAGATCGAGAATCTCCAAACCCACGACAACAACGAGATCTATGAGAAGGCCGTAAAGATCTTAGAGAAATACTGGGCTGAAGAAGATGAAGAGCAAATTCTCCCTGATGGCGTTGATGGGAATCAACAAGGTTTCCAATTCGGAAACAGCCAGCCTAATGTTCCTGCAGGCGGATTCAAGTTTGGGTAGAAAGATTATAGTATGTTTTGTTTTATAGAACTCTTCTCTCGTGGAGCACAATTTTAGGCGATAATCGGATTTTCTTGTTGCCAAGGGTCAGGGTTTTTGGTCTGGCACAAAGGCCTTTTGAATTATTCGTGAAATTTGCTGAAAAATGTAATGTTTTAGTTTGTTTTTTCTATATTTTTCGTTTCAACATCACGTTTCTAAAGCTGTTTCTTTAACTGGGTTTTTGTGTGAGGTACAGGATATTTTTATACTTAAACGGGTGATATGTGGTTATATTTTGCTTAAGAATGCTGTTCACTATCTCTATCATTCTACTGTAGTGTCAATATCAGCGTCATTTTTGGCTATGTAGAGAGATGACTGCGACTAAAAGCACACTTGTAGCACACTAAAGGCTCTTCAAAGCATTAAGAATTCAGAAAATATATTGTATTTACCATTGGTAGCTATGTGTAAATTATGCGACACATCAATAATTTATGTAAGAAGATACTCACTCTGTTTTAAATTAGATGATGTATTTTTATTTTTAGTCTGTTACAAAATTTTTCTGAATTTGAAAATAATAATACTTTAAACTATTCAATTTATCTATTTTATTACTAATGAGAAATTTTTATAACCACACAAATGTCATGATCCCTCAAAATTTTTACCCATTAAGCTTTTAAGACCACAAGTTTTAAAAGTATTTTTTTTTAAAATTCCATGCCAAGTCAAATTACCTCATCTAAATTGAAAAGGAGGGAGTAGTATTTATAACTTAAATACAAATTTCATATAACAATCATATATTATACAACTAATTTTTAACTTTCATACAACACTCAAATAAAATAAACATATTGCTTACCCTCAAAGTTAGAAACAATGAAATTTATACGCGGTTTAAAGGATATGTAATTTAATTCAATATGTATGATTAAGAATAACAGATAGAGATAAAATAAATGATCAAACCAATAGCTATGTGATAATCAAGCTGATCTTGAACATTGGAATTCGTGCTCGACTAGACCTCAATACAAGCTCGGTTGCGAATAAATAATAGAACAAATGAAGAGCGCCTTGAACAATAGTTAGCACACAAAAATAAATTTTTTATTTGCTTTCATTTGCATGTCACAATGTGTGTAAATAAAAGAAATCTTCCCCTTTATATAGTAGGGGAATTTCAATCCTACTACAAGTCTAAAAGTCTTCTTTTTTCGGTAAATGTCAATATGCAGTTGATACTGGACGAGATTTGCACCATAATATCCGATTAATGGCGAATATTATGGCCCTCTACTTGCCGTGTATAACCGTTATCCGCATTTCCCGATGTCCAGAAGTTATACTTGGTTTGGGTCTGTTACTTCATTGTGCCTGATCTCGGACACATTGTTCATTTCTTCCGGGTTTCGATACGACAGGTTCTTGGGCCTTAGCTATAATCATGTCGAGTTGTGCTTCCCCTTTGTTTCCTCTTCGGAGAATCGGTGAATACTCTGCCCCCATTTTTTCCGTACACAAATATAACTGTAATAGAATATAACTTAAATACAATTTACATATAACTATAATACAACTTTGATACAATTTCATATGTATATTATATGTCATGTGTTTTTCTTATTAGAGATTCAATTTGAAATTTAACCAAAATCAAGTCTAATATTCACCAGACAACCTCATAATTAAGATAAAACTCCAAAGAATATTTTTAATTATTTGCAATAACACTCAATCCAAACAAATAATATTTTTTGAAAACCTAAATTCGAATTCAAATCGTTGAAACTTTTTAATGGTTGACAATGGCAAAGAGTCAAACTCCTTCAAATTTTATTGATTGACAATTCCAATTCGAACACCAATTGCGCAACATGAAAGAAAATTGCTAATTTCAAAACTCTATATTAACATGATTGAAATCCATTAATAAATTTTCGGGGAAAAAGAGAGGATAAAAAGCAGAGGAAATAAAGGAAGAAAAATTGGGGAAAGAACAGAGAAGAAAGACGAAGAGGGAGAGAGAGAGCACGGAAACAACTATTTCCTATTCAATTCTCAATATAAAGGGATATTCATTAATACTAATTTGTGTATAATTGATAAATTGTATATGCTCATATAATTACGTTAAAACTTAATTAGGAATGATAGATAAGTTTCATATAAAATATAAATAGGTAAAAATCCTTTTTTAACACTATACACGCGAGATTGGTCGTCTACCTGTGTATTCATCGGTCAGCTCGGTTCAATTTTTTTCTTCAGTAAACTGAAAGCACAAACCAAATTATTGAATTTCTATAAAACAAAACAAAAAATCGAAATGAATTACCAAATTTGAAAAACCTAAATCTTTTATTTGATTCTGTAATAACGTTTTCACTGAATTATGAACAACCTTATCAATAAATGCGAAGCATTTAATAAAATGAAGATTAAGTTAAGTACTTCCATTACATGGCTTCAAAAGCCATCACCTAAAACTCTTACATTAAAATACGAAGTAATTCCATAACGGATATTGGGCCATTTCGTATCTATGATCAAGAAACAAATAGCACGGGCTAGTCTGTCTTCGCATTGATCATTCAAAAATATCCAGCTTTTGTAAAGTCATCAATAAATAGCTATTATATTTTGCTGCAACACAAAAAGTTCCAGCATAATATATTGGAGATTGGAATATTTGTGTATGAACTTCCAACATATTATGCTGGACCGGTTATTATACTCAACTCTAGTATATTATGCTGGAAGTCCAGTATATTATGCTGGAGTTCAGGTATAATATATTGTAGTACCAGTATACTTATGCCGAAACTCCAGTATATTATGCTGGATTATTTTTTGGATTTTGAACTATGTTTTCGTTCAGATTCATCTTTACATAAAAAATGGCTAATCTTCAATTACTTTTAAAACTGTAGCTATTTTTGAATGACCACTTGTAAATCTGCCTATTTTAAATTTCTCCCATGATCAAGTCTATAGTTTTTTAGTTGCAAAATTAAAGTTAATGGGAGTTCAATCGAACACAATTGCAATATTTTATAATATTACTCATTATTTCACCGAATAAAGAGCAAAAAATAAAATCTGCAGAATTAAATGACAACGGAATTAATAGTAACAGTCGAATTAGAGTAACAACAACAATAACCTAGTATAATCCTATTTAGTGGGATCTGGGGAGGGTAACAGTCGAATTAGAGTATGTTAGTAAATATTCCCTTCGGTCCAAAATAAGTAATTTTTTGTTTTTTTCTGTGGTCCAAAATAAGTGATTTTTCCCGATTTTATGAATGAAATATTTTTTCCCTCCATTTTCCTTGGAGTAAATAGTGTTGAATATGTGTTAGGAGTATTTATGTAAGATAGTAAAGGTTAATATGACCAATTCTATTGCTAATTAATACTAAAAAAAAATTAATCTATATAAAAACATTCAAAAAAATTACTTATTTTGAATCGATTATAATTTTATTTGGTTACAATGAAGTGAGGAGGAAGAACAGAAGTTGGGTGGAAAGAGAGTAGGTGTTGAATATGTTCAGTGCTTGACGTCCACATATCAATGAAATTCAAAACTCATACATCATTATACAACAACAACAACAACTACCCAGTATGTTCCCACAAAGTGGGGTCTGGGGAGGGTAATACGTACACAGGCCTTACCCCTACCCGAAAGGGTAGAGAGGCTGTTTCCGGCCGACCCTCGGCTCAGAAAAAAGAGAGAGAAAATCAACAAACAAAACAAAACAAAACAATGTTAGTAAATCCGGGATAAATCAAATAAATAATTATCTAAACATAAAACCGAAAGTAGAATGACATGCAATAATACCAATCGGTTACTACCATAAGAGGCACAATACAATACATTAATTAACTATAGAGATCGCTACCAAACCCCACTCAGCCCCTAACAGAAGTACTAAGAATTCTAGAATGCCCTACCCTACAACCCTAATACTAGACCTCCAAACTTTCCTATCAAGGGTCATGTCCTCGGAAATCCCCATTCTAGCCATATCCTGCCTAATCACCTCACCCCAATACCTCTTAGGCCTCCCTCTGCCTCGACTCGCGCCAACCACCGCCAGTCGCTCACAACTCCTCACCGGTGCATCAGGGCTTCTCCTCCGCACATGCCCAAACCACCTGAGTCTCGCCTCTCGCATCTTCTCATCCACTGGGGCCACCCCCACCTTCTCCCGAATAACTTTATTCTTAATCTTATCTAATCTGGTGAGCCCGCACATCCACCTGAGCATCCTCATCTCCGCAACTCTCATTCTCTGGACATGAGAGTTCTTCACAGGCCAGCACTCCACCCCATACAACATGGCAGGTCTAACCACCGCTCTATAAAACTTCCCCTTGAGTTTCTGTGGAACTTTCTTGTCACACAAGACTCCTGATGCGAGCCTCCACCTCAACCACCCCGCTCCTATACGGTGAGTGACATCCCCGTCAATCTCTCCGTCCCCTTGAATCACTGATCCAAGATATCTGAAACTGTCCCTCTTGGCTATGACCTGAGATCCCAGCTTCACGTCCCAGCCTACTTCGCTCGACTCGGCGCTAAACTTGCACTCTAGATATTCTGTCTTAGACCTGCTTAGTTTAAAACCCTTAGACTCGAGGGTCTGTCTCCAGGCCTCCAACCTCGCATTAACACCAGCCCTCGTCTCGTCTATCAAGACAATGTCGTCAGCAAAGAGCATACACCATGGCACATCCCCTTGAATATGGCGAGTTAGAGCATCCATTACCAAGTCATACATCATTATATTATGCAAAATTGTAACGTCTGTAGCACGTGGCGTGCATCACTCATTTAATACAATCTACTGTTCACAACATCTTAGTCTTTTTTCCTCCTGAATAAGTTTGGACCAGTTCAGTATGAACATCAAAATAAATTGACCAAACATATTGTTCGGAAAAAAAAAAAGGAATGAAAAGAAAATGAAAAATCATGGAAATTTATAAATGTTTTTTCACATGCAAAATAGAATTTTAATGTGTCATAAAATATCTAAGTTTTACGTATTGGCTATCTAAACGATATTTTTATAATAAAAAACTACTTACACTTACTTGGTAACCTGAAGAAAGTGAATAATTTGTAATTAAATAAACAGATAACACATATAACTTAAATCCTTACTATAGTATATCATTTTAATAGAAATAATTATTTTAAAATTTAAATTTGATCGAATTCATTATTTCTGCCGACAGAATTAAAATGACATATGTCCATACACTGTGGAAGTCATTATCATCGTTTATACGTGTCTTTAATTAGAGTAAGAGGTCCCTTCGGGGACATCCGATAAAATTTGGAATTAATTGGAGTAAGAGCAAAGTGAAGGACAAAGATGAGCAGCAAATTAGGTATATGAGTTTGCCTTCTCCCTGTCCCTCCCTTGATATGGGAAGTACGTCTCGTACGTATGTCCTATCTTGCCTTCTAAAAATGCATAACCATATGAAAATATAAACACACAACTGATAAATACTTATTTACATTCGATATTTAATCATATTTAAATAATAAATATGTGCATAAAAGATAATGTATATGGTCAAAATTATGCTTGCCCCTTTTTATGATTAATCGAGATCGGGACATAACATGCCAGGATTAGACCCCATGTCAGACTGGACCGAGACACGAAGTTAGATGACTAAGCTCGTGACTCAGGGACCGATAGAGATCAAGACCAAGCAAGATCGAGACTGAGCGGGATACATAGCGAGCAAGATCGAGGAAAGTCTGCCAAGACAAATAATGGAAAGCTAAGATATCCGCGATTGGCCGAGGATCACGATGAAAATCTCGGCACGTATCAAGAATAGCCCGATTAATCATATAATCATGAGATTTATTTAGGATTGTATTAAGGGTAGGATTCCCCTACTATATAAAGGTGGTCTGATCATTTGTAAAGATCATCATATTCATGCTACATAAAGCAATATACACATTTTCTCTTAAACTCTCAATTTTCTGTTACTCTGTTCATATTTTCTAGTGAAATATTTACTTGATTCGAATGTAACTTAGCTCGAGGAACAAAGCTATATATTTTTTTTGGTTTGCTTTGTTTCTATTTGCAGTTAATTTCAATATCAATTTGCATTTTTTCTCAGTTTATACAATTATGAGAGTAATATGATGTCAATATAGCTAAATCCATCAATTGTAAAGGTAATAGCTTAGAGGAAGATGTAAAGGAAGTACTGACTATCCGAAACTTGTAGTATTTATACATGCCCTAGTAATTTTTATTTCAGATCGAGATCAGATTAAAATATACCAATTCGATTCTGATTCAAAATCCGAAATTTTAATAAACACAATTCAGAATCCGATCCAATCCAAAATTGAATGGATCGGTTTGGATTTCAGATATCCGATCCGAATGAACAGCCCTACCGGGGGCACCACTGATATTGAAAGAACTAGATTCCAAAAAATTTGTATAAAAACCTTTTCCCCAAGTGAGACTTCGAAGACAATCCCCAAGAAGTTCCATATGCCCGAAATTTCTAAGTATAACGGGACACCTGATCCAAACGAACACATCACCTCCAACACGTGAGCTATCAAAGAAATGACTTGGAAGACGACAAGATCGAATCCGTCTTGCTGAAAAAATCTAGGGAGATTTTATCGAAGGGTTCTATGATATGGTAACATGATTTACTGCCTAATTCTATTGACTCGTTTGCTATACTTGCAGATTCTTTTGGAGGCTATTAAGGTCGCAACAATAGAGTCAGAACTTTTCAAGGTAAGGCAGAAGGATAACAAGATGCTCAGAGAATTCGTATCTCGATTCCAATGGAACGAATGGATTTGCCATGGGTCATCGACGATTGGGATGTTCAAGCTTTCACTTAAGGTCTCAACGTTTGGAGTTCTATAGCTTCACAATAGTTGAAGAAGAATTTGAACGAATATCCAGCTGTCACTTGGGCCGATGTACACAATCGGTATCAGTCGAAGATCAAGGTCGAGGATGATCAACCGGGGCTCCTTATGGATCCGTTTATCCTAACAGATCCGTGGATAGAATCAAGAGGGATATCGTCCAAGAACTAAGGTCATAGAGATCGATATTAACCGTATAATGGAGACCATAGAGGCAACGGATCTGGGCAAAACTTTACACGAAATGAGAGGAGAAATGATCGAGGTCAAAGTTCACGGAGACTCATGATCAAGAGCGGTTATAATAGGGATGTTGGGCCCAAAGAAGCACCGAGACTATCAAAGTATACCTTCAACATTGATGCATCCGCCATTGTGTCTGCCATCGGACGCATCAAATATACTAGATGGCCTCTACCTATGCAGACCGATCCAGCCCAGAGAAATCCCAACCAAGTGTAAAAGTATCATGGTACCCATGGCCGTAAAGTATAAGACTGCATACATCTAAGGGAGGAATTAGCCCGATTGTTTAACGAGGGTCACCTTCGGGAATTCTTAAGTGATAGGGCAAGAATCACTGCAAAAACAGAGATTCAAACAGACAGAACGAGCAAGAAGAGCCACAACACATGATTCACATGATAGTTGGAGGGGTTGATACTCCTCAAGGACTAGTATTTAAACGTACCAAGGTGTCAATCACAAGGGATAAGCAAAATCGGGAATATGTGACAAAAGGAACATTGTCTTCCCATGACGAGAAAGTAGAAGGGATCATACAACCCCATAACGACGCACTGGTAATATCCATACTTATGTATAAGACTAAAATTAAACATGTTTTAATTGATCCAGGTAGCTCGGACAATATCATACGATGAAGGGTCATAGAACAACTCGGCCTACAGGATCAGGTTGTGCCCTTCACCCGAGTACTAAACGGTTTTAACATGGCATGTGAAACCACCAAAAGAAAGATAACTTTTCCAGTAAACGTGACTGGGACCGTCTAAAAAATAAATTTCCATGTGATCGAGGACGATATGAGGTATAATGCCCTATTCAGAAGGTCGTGGATCCATAACGTGAGGGCAGTGCCCTCAACCTTTCACCGCGTTCTAAAGTTCCCAACGCCAGAGGGAGTCAAAATAGTCTAAACGAAGCAACCCCCTGATAATTAGGGATTCTAGCCTATTTTATGCTCCTTTATGCTTAGGTTTTGGATTAAAATTGTATACAAGTATTTTCGAAAGCTAACTTATTGTGTTTGTTTGCAGTATTTGGTCAAAAAGAGACAAGAAAGTCAAAACCAACTCATAAAGGAGTGAAATATGCACAAGTTCAAAGTTGAGTCAAAAGAGCGCTGATAGCGAAGAAACAAATGCAGACGCGGAGGGTCCATCGCTGAGGTGATCCTTATTATGCCCTAAGCGGTACCAAAGTTCAGAGATTATGGTTTGGGCTTAACAAGTTACCGCTGCCCCCGGTGAAATTATGCGGATGCGGTGCCTATGGCGCATCAACGGTCAAGTTATCGCTCTCAGCGGCAGTGAGAATCAAAGAACGAAGTTTGGAACTCAAATAATGACAGCGGTCCGTGCTTATATTTTGAGGTCGCGGTTGGACTAGTGCTGAGGCGGTAGATTTTCCACTCTCAGTAGATACAGTGTTCAAAAGAGAAGAACCGCAGACCGCGCTCGCTTTTGCACGGCCGTGATAGTCCAAGCGATGAGGCAGTCCATTTTACGTTGTCAATGGTATCCTCATAGGGGCAATTTTGTTCAGAAAGTTTAGTTGTGTATAAATAGTTCTTTTTCAGATTTTTAGGTCATCTGTTATTTTCTAGAGCACGTGAACAACTGTTTTTAGCCTTTTTGAGTAATTTTAGAACATCTTTATCAATTAATCTTAGATTTTGATCTAGTAATTACTTTTCATAGCTTATATTTCATCTCAATCTTTGATTTCTTCTTTGATTATGAGTATCTAAACCCATTAGCTAGGGTTGTGGCTCAACCCTAGTGTGGGTATAATGGATCTTCAATTTTTGGGCTTAAATATTTTGTGGGTGAATTATTATATTTGGCTTGATTTATGCTTTAAATGTTGAATTGGTGGTTGCAAATACTAATTTGTGCCTTTTTTACTTAGGCTCTTCTTGAGAAAGAGAGACTAAGCCTAGGAAATTCAGGCCAACAAGGAATTAGGGTGCATTCAAGAGATTGATAGCCCTAATTAAAGGGTTAAACCTAAAGATAGTAATACTCGACTTGAGCCAATTTTGTTTGCCTTGTTAGAACACCCAAATGAGCTTGAGAAAGTCAATTAGGGCAAAGTCACTCAAACTAACGAGAGGTATATAGTGAGTAGTTATGTGCAGTGGCTAGGTCATGATCCCAATTATAACAAATTAGTCCTAAATTTTAGCTCCCATTAGATACCCAATAGGTTTACGTCACTTCCCTAGTACCTTTAGACCAATTAAGAAAACCTTACAAAAATATCATACTTAACTTATTTTCCTGCATCATTAGTATTAAAGTAGAATAGTAAACAAATAAAGAATAACTGGAAGTGCAATTAAGAAAATCACACATTGCCAGATTAGATAGGAACCTAATTCCAAACCTATCTTAGCTCTCTGTGGATTCGATCTCGGCCTTTCGGGTAAAAGCTGCATCAAACACTCTTGATGATGCTTTTGTGTCGCCTTAAAGCCATGGTGCTAGAAAAGGTTATATATTGTTAATAATGCATTTGAGTTAAAGGGAAATTGTTCTTCCCAAATGATTCTTGATGAGGTTACTTTAGGACAGCTAAAATTTTCCTTTCTTTTATCTTGAAGAGGTGGCAATTACTTTGTTTGCTTGAGGACAAACAAAAGCTTAAGTTTCGAGGAGTTGATAACTAGGGATTCTAGCTTATTTTATGCTCCTTTTTACTTAGGTTTTGGATTAAAAGTGCGTACAAGTATTCCCAAAAGCTAACTTATTGTGATTGTTTGCAGTGTTTGGTCAAAAAGAGATAAGAAAGTCAAAACTAGCTCATAAAGGAGTGAAACCTGCACAAATTCAAAGCTCAGTCAGAAGGCCGCTGACAGAGAAGAAACAGACACAGACGCGAAGGGTCCATCGCTGAGGAGGTCTTGATTACTCCCTCGTCGATGGAAAAGTTCAGAGAGTGATGTTTTGGGCTTAAAAAGTTGTCCGCGGTGAAATTTCATGGTAGTAGTGTCTCTGACGCGACAACGGTCAAGTTATCGTCCTCAGCGGAAGTGAGAATCAGAGAACGAAATTTGGATCTCAAATTGAGGACATCGGTTCACGCTTTTATTCTGGGGCCGCGGTTGGACTAGTGCTGAGGTTGTAGATTTTCTTCTCTCAGTGAACACATAGTTCAAAAGAGAAGAAGCGCAGTCCGCGCCCGCTTTTGCGTGGCCGCGACAGTCCAAGCGTTGCGGAGGTCCATTTTCCACTGTCAGCGGTATCCTTGTAGAGGAAATTTTTTCCGAAAAATTTAGCTATGTATAAATAGTTCTTTTTTAGATTTTACGTCATCTGTTGTTTTGGAGAACACGTGAACAACCATTTTTAGCCTTTCTAAGTAATTTTAGAACTTCTTTAGCAATTACTCTTAGATTTTAATCTAGTAATTACTTTTCATGTCTTATATTTCATCTCAAATATTTTTGATTTCTTCTTTGATTATGAGTAGCTAAACCAATTAACTATCATTGTGGCTCAACCCTAGTGTGCGTATTTAATATGTCTTTACTTTTAGGGCTTAAATGTGTATGAGTGAGTGATATTTGGCTTGATTTTTGTTTTAAATATTGAATTAGTAGTTGTAAACACTAATTTGTGCCTTTTTGACTTTCGCTCTTCTTAAAAAAGAGAGACTAAGTCTAGGAAATTCAGGCCAACAAGGAATTGGGGTGCATTCAAGAGATTGATAGACCCAATTAAAGGGTTAAACCTAGAGATAATAATACCCGACTTGATCCAATTTTTCGAGTCCAGAGAGCTCGGAGTCCCTTTTCCTTTCTTCTCTTTGTCCTGCTTTAGGGTAGGTGGAGAGGGAAGTGCCTATTCTTTAGCAGATGAGGGTCTCACTGCTTCATCTTTCCCGAGGCCTACAAAAGAAAAAAGACGAGTAAGCTCGATATAAGACCCGAACAGTAACCGTTCTTAGAAAGAAAATTACCCTGGTTACATGCCTCCTATTGTCCATTTAATAACTATGTCCAAGTACGCTCGGAGTATAACTTCTACGACACTAAGCCCTCGACCCATTGCCTGAGATCGAGAATTATTTCCGGCACATAGGTGTCACGACCCAACCCTGGTCGTGATGGCGCCCAACACAATGCTAGGCAAGCCCGACCATAATATCCTCTTAACCAGCCAATTATTAAATAAATTAAACTTAAACAGTAGTTAGTCATAACAGGTAATAACTGGAACGTCAAAACATACAAAATACGGTCCCAAACATATCGTGGTGTCACGAGACTGAGCCTCTACAGAATAGCATCCTAATACAACCAAGTCTAGACAAATAGGAAATTAACAAGATGATAAAGAAGGAGAAAACAAGCTCT
>JASVEL010004299.1:0-33438 GCA_032618575.1 Nicotiana noctiflora | reverse complement strand
TGCGTGGATGCCGGTTCGAGGAGCTAAGGCGTCGCGGGCATGAAGCTTCTACCGGTTCGAGGTGAGTGGTAGTAGTAAATAATGTACTGAGGGTTTGAAACCACGTACTAGCACTTCACAGTGCTATATTGAGATGAGACACGCGTTCCATGACGGGCGTGGTGATATGGTGATTGGGGGTTCGGACTTAGTCCTTCCCGACTAATAGTATAATGTGTGTTATGACTGATAATAAGTTTATAACTGTGCAATTGGGCTGATAGCCATGTTTGGGGCCTTGTGCCGATATGTAGAGCATTAGGTAACCTATAGAGCTAGGTGACCTTTATATCGTGTTGGAAACATACACTCAGCCGTAGCTCTAGCTGTATAGCATAATATGAGCCCGTACTAGATGTGTACATTGAGAGAGATTATCCGGGGTGGAATTCCCTGTTCTAGCTGAGTGCGCGTGAAAGGCCAAGTGTATATTGACTGAGACAGGGTAAAGGAACCACTGTGATATATTATATTGGGTCTGAGAGGCCAAGTATATACTGACCGGGATAGGGTCGAGGACCCATTATGAGGTATTATATATATATACCTATATTGGATCGGGTTGCACGCCGCAGGCAGTATATATATTGGATCGGACTGCACGCCGCAGTGATATACATGTAATATACATGTAATATACATGTGGGACGGATTGCACGCCGCGATATTATTGCGTTTGGGCTGTAGGAGCCACTTCGGAGTATGAGTATGCACACATTCTCGGTGAGCGCTGTATATATTATGGGATCGGGCTGCGCGCCGCAGCGGTATAAATATATATACATATATATATATTGGATCGGACGACACGCGGAGTAATATATGTGTGGATCGGGCTACACGCCGCGACATCATAGCGCTCGGGCCTAGGGAGCCCCTCCGAGTTCTGTCACACCCCCGGTTAGCGCCGTCGACGTTAAATGGAGCGAGGTACACGCGCCGCGACGGTATATGTATTGGAGCGGGCTGCACGCGCGCGGCGTTATATGTATTGGAGCGGGATGCGCGCCGCAGCATTATACTTATTCATATTCATATATATACTGAAATATTTATATGTTATAGACAGATATATATGTCTCCATATATTGAGATGGCTATATACCGTAGTGGTACGAGCGAGGATGTGGTCAGTGTGGGACATAGATGAGATAGATGTGAACTGGAGATCAGAGTACTCATTATAGTGATGACTAACCTGTGGGGGTTGCCTTAGAACTGCTTAGTAATAGTACAGGAGTTCTTATTTTCAGTTATTGTTTATTATTGTTACTCACTGAGTTGAAATATACTCACCCCACTCCCCTGCACTTTTTGTGCAGATATACAGGTTCAGGAGGGTAGTTGAGCTATCACAACTGCTTTATTATCCCCATTCTGTGGAGACTTCGAGGTAGCTGCCAACGTCCGCAGTACTTGACCTCTTTCTTTTTATCATTTTGTTATCTCCATTCTGGTTAGACTTGATTTTGTAGTAGATCTCATTTGTAGAGGCTCAGACTTATGACGCCACGATTTGGTTGGGACTGTGTTCTTGTATTTCGATTCTACACTTCTTGATTTGTTATGAAAACAGGCTAATCACGCCGATTAATCAGTATTAATTATACTTGGCTGGTTTAATTGGATAAGATGGTCGGGCTTGCCTAGCAATGTGTTGGGCACCATCACGACCGGGGTTTGGGTCGTGACAAGTTGGTAATAGAGCCTAGGTTAACAGGTCTCGCGAGTCATGAGCCGGTTAGTAGAGTCTCGTGGATTGGTACGGGGACGCCTGTGCTTATCCACGGGAGGCTGAAAAACTTTTAGGAAAGCTTCAAATTCTTGAAATTCTTATCGTGCGTACTTGATTCAGTTTGAGGTATGATTCTTGAAATTCCTTCTACACGTTGATGTGTGCACTCGAGTGCTTAGTGATAATTTGCCTTGATGACTTATGATTCCCCAATCGAAGGACAAGATATAATCTCTATGAATTCAGGTTGGGCCAGTCGGGAGGACTCGAGGCCAGATCTTTGTCTATGGCTTGAGCACCAAGGTACTAATTTCGCGAGCCGGTATTATGAAGTTCATACGATCGGTATTGATCTTTATTGTGCAAATGGCAATTTGATAATGGGAGAGCTGTAAGGTATTCAGTTCTTGTTGTGATTTGATATGTAGCCCTAGTTATGGGCGTGAGAAATATGTTCACTGCCTCTTAGTGGAAATGTAAAGTGCACAATGTGTGGTAGTATGAGTTTAGACTCAAGAAAATTGAATTGGTTGTGCTATGAGTATTGTGGTGAAAGGTATTTGACATATGTTATGATTCGAGCAGGTGCAACACATGTCCATGTATCAATTTTGATAATATAACTTGTATAGTGTTGAGATTAATGTTGTTGATATACATTGCGATGTCTTGTTGAGTTATGGATGTATTGTTAGAATGGTTTGGTGATTCTCTAGCAGGTGGTTAGGCCAAATTACAAAGGAAACTCTGCCGAAATTTTTGGAAAATTTAGGACTTAGAAAGATTTCTGTCACATAAAGAGAGTGGGCTTATTGGTGGTGTGTGTATAAATGCAAGAATTACAGAAGGGTTAAGGTCTCTGATGATTCGAGTCTTTGTCAAGCTTGTAAATGACTTGAGTTTAATATCACCATAACATTGTGGCATCATTTGAGTAAAGGATGCTATGAGCGGCTAAAAGTGCTTTGAGCTCTGATCCAAGTTGGGGAGGTTGCTATTAAATAACTAATTGCACGGTTGTGTGCTATGTGGGCACTGTCTTTAAGTATGTTGGGAAAATTCTGACAAGGTTATGGCGCTTCGTAGATGTGAAGAAATACTAGGATGTTTTGAACTACTATTGTTAAGGAATGTTCGGTGTATAGCAGAAAGATAGCGAATTGTACCTGTAAGTAATCATGTTTTGCGATGTCAGAGTTCTAACAAAACACGAGTGGTTCTACTCAATAGGACAGTTGAATTACAACTGAATAAGGGTGAATGATGCCCGAGAATGGTTTTGTAGTGTTCAAGATTTTGCTTGTAACAGTCAGGTGCCTTAAGATTGTGTATGTGGCTAAAGATGGCGATTTCGTTAGAAAAGATCAAGGCTTGTGTTATATCATGTGAATGATGGGATTCTATGTATCCGTATTGGGAAGTAATGATAACAAATTCAAAATCGCAGGAAGTTCTTCAAAATAAAGTGTGGTAGAATGTGGTACTTCTAGGAAACATTTGAGAGAGTATTCAGCGGCCCGTGAGCCTTAGCCCGTGTGGTCTTGTGTACGAGTTTTGTGTGGTAAAAAGGGTTGAGGCATTGTCGTGCTACAGTAAAGACTGATATGAAATTAAAGATGAATCAGAAAGGAAATTGGGTAAATGGATCAACTTGTTAATAAACCGAAACGATATGATAAGGAATACGATTAATTCCTGGTATATGTTTGAAGTAATGAGTCTCGCCGATATTGTGCAATAAAGCTTTTGAGTATTGGCAGTTGTGTAACTCGGTATGGGTATAAGGACTCGGTCCTAGCAATTTAACTTATGCAATGTAATTGGGAGGAAGGGTTTGTGATGTGTTTTACCGTGGTTTGAAAATGAGTGTATTTCCTGTTGGTATGTAAAGCTCGAAATGTGCAATGAGTTTTCTCTATATGGGATCATGAAAGTCTTTGACTAGTTGAGTGAGCTAATGTTTGCGGCATAGGGAAAGGGATATGAATTTTCCCTGTTGTCTTAGTGTGGTATGGTATATGCGATGTGTTATGGAAAGTTGATAACGGCATGTTCAAGGTTTTGAGATCAATTCATATTATATGGGAAGTCATTAAAATCCTCAAGCAGCGTGGGCAGCTGCAGATAATCTGAGAATCAATCTTCCTGGTGATTTAGGAGAATGGTACTGCTATACTAGTATTTCGGTAGAGTCTATGGTCAAAAGGGCCAGGTAAAATAAACTGATAATATCTACCGGTATGGTGGTATACTCCCGTTGGATCGACTGTAATAATTGAGTCGTTGATGACATAGTGAAATTTATGAATGGCTTTCGTGGTATGAATGGACGCTTGAGGTGCGTTATGTAATCGCACGGTGAAGTACGGAATCGGGCATAGTGATTCCTTTGTTATGTATATGTTGGAGACTAGAAGTTCTCGTAACCCGCCTACGCAGCGGTGGTATATCGTGTGTATCGGCACAGTGTAGTGGTTATCGGAAATTGGAAGCTCTAGTAGTTATCTCGTTACTTGATATGATGAATTTGAATAATGATATACGATTGCTGACTGGTTGTCATAAGCCAGGTTGTCCAGACTAATGTGATATGGACTATGCCAGAAACATGTCGCAAACTGCATGGCAGAGCGCATCAGATTATGCTCCAGCAGGGTGGATGTACCCTAGGGCCAGCGGACGGCTGGTAGGTATTGCTTTCTCAGTTGGGCCTTCGTGGCGGATGTCAGTGTAGAGGTATCTACCATTGATTCAGTTCCGGTATTGAGGAACTTTGTCGGATGAGTTTCATGTGACCGAGCTCGAGGCCATATATACATGTTTGTTGCAATGAGCAACTTGAGTCGATGTTTCCTTTTGCTAGATTTATGCGTGGATCGGGTGGCACGCCGCTATGTATAGTATCTGGATCGGGTGGCACGCCGCCACATGTATGGTATCTGGATCGGGTGGCACGCCGCCACAGGTATGCTATTGGAACGGGTTGCGCGCCGCAACAGTGTGATGTGGGAAATATAGCTTCCTATATGTACCTTGTATACAATACTTCCTCTCTTCTGAGGAATAGTCCGTATTGGATATCGCTCGGGGAATAACACATCGGTTGTGCCCATACAAGATTCGATAGCATATACTAAATGTATCGCCGCGTGTGTGATTGATTGCTTGAGTTCAGACCTAAATATGTGTGTGGCTGACCGTTTTGAGCATTGCGACTTGAGGTGCTCCACGAGTAATAGTGTTTGGATAGAATCATGAGTTGTGGCAAGGCCACGTGATGTTATGACCTTTCGAGTAGGATTCAGGGTACTCCAATTCTATGATGTGAGACGAGATCTCAGTTATGTGTTGTGATGGTATTGAAGAATTTGAATTATAGCTCTTTATGTGAGTCTGTTGTCATGATTCGAGTGTGTTCAAATCATTTCTTATTGGAGCCCGTGTTTTGCTCGTCGTGGATTAGGCCGATGAGGAGGTGTCATATTACCACTGTGGTGTGTTATAATCGAAATGATCGTTGGAGTCATTAATGAGTGCGAACATACATGATTTCGGCTAGATAGAAAGGTAATATCGAGGTTTGGCTCCAAAATTCGTTGTAATATCAGTCAAAAGAGAAATGGCTTCATAAATGGTTGATTTGAGGAATTGTTACGGTTTAGCCCGTGTTTTATTTATCGTTGGCGGTATATGAAAGTGTTGGAATAAGACTTCAACTAATAAGAGGTTTCCATCGGTATTTGGGTATTGTAGGCAACTGTAGTAATAAAGAATGTTATTGTGGTCATATGAGTAAAGTTATGCGAAGTATAAATTCAACAAAGTTATGCATTAATGTTTGGGTACAACGTGTGGAGATTGATATGGTGGTCGAATGATGGAAACGGACTTGGCAGGAAATTCAGGGTGTTGGAATTTGGCCTAATGGCTTATTCGCTTGAATAAAGAATTATATCTACAAAATTATATAGCTAATGTGCTAAACTAAGTAGTGGTAGCACGGGAAGGTGCATGATGTGTTAAACAAGTTATTTGAGACTTCATCATTGTAGTTCTCAGCACGTTCGAGGACGAACGTATGTTTAAGTGGGAGAGATTGTAACGACCCGACCGGTCGTTTTGAGCCCCGACGCGTCATTCAGCAGATTGAGGCCATGAACAACTTCATCTCACGTATATTGACTTGTGTGTATGGTTAGAATTAAAACTCAGGAAGTTTGGAGTCAAATCTAAATGGAAATTCTCATTTTGAAAGCTTAAAGTTGAAGAAATGAACTAGGATTGGAATTTTGAGTAAATGACCTCGGAATTGGGATCTAAAAGTTCCAGCATGCTCGTATGATGATTTTGAACTAGGGCATATGTCCGGATTTGATTTTTGATAACCCGTGAGCATTTCGGCGTATATGGTGGAAGTTAGTATTTTAGAAAAAAATTCATAAATTTGGGTTGGAAGGCATTTTAGAGTTATAGATGTCCAATGGGATTTCGAGTCTAGGAATATATCCGTATTGTGATTTTGGAGTTGAGAAAGCGTTCGGAAGTGAATTCGGATGTCCGGAGGTCATTTTGAAGTCGTTTGGCTAAATATAGGAATTTGAAGGTTTATGAGAAAATTCGACCGTAAGTGAAAATTTTGATATCGAGGTCAGAATGTGATTCCGAAAGTTGGTACAAGTCCGTAATGTCGAATGTGACTTGTGTGCAAACTTTGAGTCAATTCGGATCGATTTTGGTAGGAAAATGGACAATTAATCTCTTTAAGGAAAGCTTAAGTTGGAAAAGTCAACCCAACATTGACTTATGAGTTAGAGGGCTCGGAACTGAATTTCGATGATTCGTTTAGTTTCGGGGGATGATTTAAGACTTAGAAGCGCAATTGGAAGTAGTTTTGGAGGTCCGGTGAAGAAGTTAGCCTATTTTGGCGGAATCCGATCGATTGGTGATATTTTGATCCGGGAGTCGGAATGGAATTCCGACAGTTGTAGTAGCTTCGTTAAGTGAGTTTGGATATGTCTGCAAATTTTCAGATCATTCGGACATCGTTTGGTCGGGTTTTTGATCGAAAGTGTATTTTTGGAAGTTTTTGGAAACTTAGGCCTTGATTTGATGAAAATTGATGATTTTGATGTTATTTCGGCAATTTGATCACTCGAGCGAGTTCGTGTGATGTTTTAGAGTCAATGTGCATATTTGGTTTGGAGCCCCGAGGGCTCGGGAGTGTTTCGGAGGTGTCTCGGAATAATTCCGGACTTAGAAAATGGGCAGAAAATGCAGAAATATCTGCTGTGAACAGTGACCATGAACAGTGTCCATGAACATTGCCGTGAAAACAGTGTCCATGAACAGTAACCGTGAATAGTGCCGGACAGAATATATTTGAGGTCCGAAAATATATTGCCATTTTTGACGATTTGGAGCTCGGATAGGGCGATTTTTCGTTGGATTTTTGGAGAGAACAACGGGGTAAGTGTTCTTAACTCAATTTTGGTGGTATAACTCGAATCTATTGCAAGTTTTAGTGTTTAATTTGAGAATTTTTGTTGAAAAGGGTAGAAAACCCTCTTGGATAGAAATAGTGATTTAAGGGGACAAATGAACTCCAATTTTTGTGAATTTGGTATGTACGGTCTCGTGGCGAGACGAGGATTCCGGAAATATAAATTGCTAAATTTTTCGAGATGTGGGCCCGGGGCTCGGGTTTTGCCAATTTCGTGATTTTTGATATTTTTCGAGTTCTTTCGATTGGGTTATGTTCCATTAGCATATTTTGATATATTTGTACTGATTTTGGCTAGTTTTGACGTGCGTGGATGCCGGTTCGAGGTGAGTGGTAGTAGTAAATAATGTACTGAGGGTTTGAAACCCCGTACTAGGTCTTCACAGTGCTATATTGAGATGAGACACGCGTTCCATGACGGGCGTGGTGACATGGTGATTGGGGGTTCGGACTTAGTCCTTCCCGACTAATAGTATACTGTGTGTTATGACTGATAATAAATTTATAACTGTGCAATTGGGCTGATAGCCGTGTTTGGGGCCTTGTGCCGATATGTAGAGCATTAGGGAACCTATAGAGCTAAGTGACCTTTATATCGTGTTGGAAACATACACTCAGCCGTAGCTCTAGCTGTATAGCATAATATGAGCTCGTACTATATGTGTACATTGAGAGAGATTATCCAGGGTGGAATTCCCTGTTCTAGGTGAGTGCGCCTGAAAGGCTAAGTTTATATTGACTGAGACAGGGTCAAGGAACCCACTATGATATATTATATTGGGCCTGAGAGGCCAAGTATATACTGACTGGGATAGGGTCGAGGACCCGTTATAAGGTATTATATATATATATACCTATATTGGATCGGGCTGCACGCCGCAGCAGTATATAAATTGGATCGAACTGCACGCCGCAGTAATATACATGTAATATACATGAAATATACATGTGGGACGGACTGCACGCTGCAGTATTATTGCGCTTGGGCTGTAGGAGCCCCTTCGGAGTCTGAGTCTGCACACATTCTCAGTGAGCGCTGGTGTATATAATATACATATATATATTGGATCGGACAGCACGCCACAGTAATATATGTGTGGATCGGGCTGCACGCCGCAACATCATAGCGCTTGGGCCTAGGGAGTCCCTCCGAAGTCTGTATACACCCCCAGTTAGCGCAGTGGACGTTAAACGGAGCGGGCTGCGCGCCGCAGCGGTATATGTATTGGAGCGGGCTGCACGCCGCAGCGGTATATGTATTGGAGCGGGCTGCGCGCCGCAACATTATACTTGTTCATATTCATATATATACTGAAATATTTATATGTTATAGACAGATGTATATGTCTCCATATATTGAGATGGCTGTATACCGTAATGGTACGAGCGAGGATGTGGTCAGTGTGGGACCTAGATGAGATAGATGTGGACTGGAGATTAGAGTACTCATTATAGTGATGACTAACTTACGGGGGTTGCCTTAGAACTGTTTAGTGATAGTACAGGAGTTCTTATTTTCAGTTATTGTTTATTATTGTTACTCACTGAGTTGAAATATACTCACCCCACTCCCCTGCACTTTTTGTGCAGATATACAGGTTCAGGAGAGCAGTTGAGCTATCACAACCGCTTTATTATCCCCATTATGTGGAGACTTCGAGGTAGCCGCCGACGTCCACAGTACCTGACCTCTTTCTTTTTATCATTTTGTTGTCTCCATTCTGATTAGACTTGATTTTGTAGTAGATCTCATTTGTAGAGGCTTAGACTTGTGATGCCACGATTTGGTTGGGAGTGTGTTCTTGTATTTCAGTTCTACGCTTCTTGATATGAAAACAGGCTAATCTCGCCGATTAATCAGTATTAATTATACTTGGCTGGTTTAATTGGATAAGATGGTCGAGCTTGCCTAGCAATGTGTTGGGCGCCATCACGACCGGGGTTTGGGGTCGTGACACCTACGTTACATTGTTGTTCGCACAGTGGATTTACTGGGCGAGACAAACATTCACTTCCCTGAGAAGTGGAACTTTGCACGTAAGCTTCTAGTCATTTTTCTTTCGCTCCTAGTTTTAGAGATTTTGATTTTCTCTTTGATCTCATCCCTTTTACTTGGTTTTTGTAGCAACCATGGGAGATGTGGAACCTATTTCCAACTTCCGTGGCTGGGTAGACTCAATTTTGAAGGTGGCTCCCAGAGAAGAAAGGATTTGGAAGTCTATTTCCTCTCTTCACAATTGAAAAGTGAAAACACATGGTATATATGTTTCTATTCTTAAATGAGTATAGTAAATCCAATTTTCAATATAATTAAATTCATTTTCCCCCTTCTTTTTATATCAAGGTTTGGCAATAAAGGAATATTACCTGACGTAGCTTTAGCTATGCGCACTGCTGCCAATGCTTTTCTTGATTTAGATAAGGCTAAAACTTTGACAGCAGCAAAGAGAAAAATATTGGCAGTTGATGCTAATACTGAAGAAGAAGAAGGTACCTTGTTGTTACCCAGGCCAAAAATAAGGAGACGGGGAAAAGAGATCGAGGATGCTCCCGCTCGTGCCTCACCTACTAAGCCTGTCTTGATTGATAAAGAGGCTGCTCTAATAGACTTTAGTGAGTCTACTCACTGTCTTTCTATTGACAATTTTGAAAGTGGAGAGACGAGTCCTGTTCTGAATGAAGTTCCCTTATCTTCCTTGATTCCCGTTCCTCCTATCTCTTTCACATCATCTCCACCCGTAAGTGTTTTTTATCCCACATTGATTTCTTTCGCTCCTTCTCTTTTGGTGAATGCTTCTATTCCCGTATCAGTTCCAATTCCCGCGTCTATTCCTATTCTAGCTTCCATGCCTTCTACCATTTTTTCCTTTCCTCTTCTACTTCTCTTTATTCCACTGCCCCTTCTTCCTCTTTAATGCGTTCGAAAACTGGCTCGGGTAGCAGTAATATGACTATGAGAAAAGTCACACTTGAAGTTCCTGCCACTCACAGCCTTTTGAGGAAGACTGGTAGTGCTGATGTATGGCTTGAGCCCTTGATTGGAGATATAGAGAAGAGAAAGATGGACAGCCATAGCTGCTTAACTTTGATGAATGTCATAGTTCATTCAACTTTAAAGGTAAAAAAAATTCTAAAATTGAATACTAACTTTCCTTCCACCGTAGGTGTTTATTTTTGTGTCTTATATTTGTAGGCTAAGTTGATTGGTAATGAGCTAATGGGGAGGATCACCTCTTTGGAAAGAAAGGCACGGGAATCCTCATAAGCCATTGAAGAAGCCCAATTTGAAGCTCAAAATTGGAAGGAGCAATATGAAAATGCCTTGATGAATATGGATAAGCTTCGAGATGACAAAGCTCGTTTGGAACGACAAAATCGCACTTTATCTGCTGACTTAGGGGTCTCCCATGCCACCTTAAGTCAAGTAAAAAAGGATAAAGACACCTTAAACGAGTCATTGTTAAAGGCAAATGAAGAAATCAAGGGGCTTAAAGAGCTTATGAAGAGAAAAGAGGACTATGCCAGAGAGTTGGAACAGAACTTGAAACAAGCTCGGGTTGACTTGAAAACTTCCTCACATAAAGTTCATGCTTTGGAAAGTTCCAACATTACACTTAAAAATTCTCTCGACTCCCAATTAACTGAACAAGAATCAATGAAAAACTCTTTTGCTAAATGGGAAAAGGATTATGAAACCTTGGAGAAGGAGTATACTTATCTTGGAGAGAATTTTAATTATGAGATCAACTGGGCTTTTCTTAGATCACGTCGGGATGCATTATTAGAGGCTACCCAAGAGAATTTTAACCTACACTCCGAACTAGCCAAAGTCTTAGATGTGATTGAGAAGACTAACCAACCTGTGGCACTCCTGAGCAACCCATTGACATTTCTTCTCCAATGTGTGGAACTTCTGAGGCAGCAAATCTGGTGGATTCTGAAGCTACTACTTAAGCAACCGGAGTAATGATTCAAGTATGTGAGGGTGAAGCTGCTCCTGCTCCTGTTGCAACCTCTGAAGTTCCAACTCCCTCAGTGACCAGTTGAAAAGGTCTTTTGTTGTTTTTTTTAAATTTTATGGTATGATCCTTGTTTGAAGGATTTTTATGATGAAGTCCCCAGTTCTCATAATGGGGTATTTGCTTTAAAGTCAATTATACTTGAATGACTAAATTTCCTTTAGTCTCTTATATTCTGGAGGTTAATTAATACCTCTTTGTGTTCTATTCTTGCCTATTTTCGTGTTTAGGACTTATAGAATAGTTTTGCATTTTTATATTTTTAAAATGCTTTATGATTCTACTCATGGACTTATCAACATGAGGATTATAAAAAGAGAGCCCTTTTTATACATTAACACTTAGGGTATGTTTGGTATGAAGGAAAATATTTTCCATGGAAAATATTTTCCTAGAAAATGTTTTCATGGAAAATGAGTGATTTTATCACTTATTTTCTCTTGTTTGGTTGGTAAGTGGAAAACATTTTCCGGAAAATATTTTCTATGTTTGGTTAGAGAGTAAAAAATAGTTTTTTTAGAATTTTTTTTTGCAACTCTCCTACCCCTCCCCCACCCCTCCCCTTCCCGAAGTCTCTAAAAATTGACACAATCTAAAGGAACTAATGTGATGCTTTACTTTTTAACGCAAAAATCGCATATTTCCGAATCGGTAAATTTATAATTTCTAAACCCGTAAACTTCCGAACTCATAATTTTGGAACTTGTAAAATATTGAGTCTTTAAATGATAAATAATAAAATTAAAAACTGAAAAATATATTTTAAAATTTTTTCGGGGGGGGGGGGGTGGGCTGGGGCGGGGGGGGGGGGGTGGCGATAAATCGAAAAAAAATAAAAATTTAAATTACAAAAAAAAAAAGTAATATTTTTTTTGTGAGGGGGTGGGGAGGGTGGGGGTGGGGGTGGGGGGAGGGGGTAGGGAGTGGGGGTGGGGGTGGGTGGTGCAAAAAAATAAGAAAACAGAAATTTAAAATTATAGAAAAAAAAATTAAGGTAAAAGAAATTTTTTTGCGGGGTGGGGTGGATGGGTAGTAGGGTGGATGGTAACGGAAAAACTGAAATTTTTCTAAAAAAAAACTGTTTTTTGGAGAGGGGGTGGGGTGGGTTGGTGAGGGTGAGAATGGTTGAGAAGGAGCTTTGGAAAATGTTTTCCCTTCTTTTGATAAGGAAAACATTTTCCTCCAATTGGAGGAAAATAAATTGATAAGGAAAATGTTTTCCAAAACATTTAAGCCAACCAAACATGGGAAAATTGGAAAACATTTTCCAGAAAATGTTTTCCTTCATACCAAACACACTCTTAATGAAGAAGACGTCTCAACTTCATAATGGTGTTATAATACGATGAAAGAAAATAGGAAGCACATGTTTTTTTGTATAAAACAACTTGAACAAGTTTTTATTAATGAACTTGAGCAAATTTTCGAATAATACATGTGCTGCGATACGTCTATAACTTTCTCGTAACTGTTTTTCGTTCAACAGATTTCTTAATATAAAATATACAAGGTTTTCTTTTACAACCTATTTTAGCACATAACCATATCCCTATCTTTATATATTTAGAAAGGGTATGGAAAGTGTTTACAACATTGAAAAATGTTTTTTTAAAGTAACATAGCTATTCACAGCTGAATCTTGATATATGACACTTTCGTGGCTGAGTTTGATCCGCTTGAAACATAGCTATTCACAGCTGAATCTTGATATATGGCACTTTCATGGCTGAGTTTGATCCGCTTTTACTTGAACTCCCGTATCTCTTTTCCTTTACGAACCCGCGTCCGTTTTTCTGCACGAGGCTATATATACTTTATAGTCCCCCAAGTGTTTGAGCGTTTAAAGAAATGAAGCTTTGTACACTTGGTTATTACCCATATACTGGTTCTTTTCCTGAAACAGAAAATATGCGGGACTCGAAGGTACAATTTTAGATGAAGACTGCCTATCCATATGTACTTCCATCAGATTGATATAACCCTAGGCTTAGAATTTAAGAGTATTCTATTTTGCCATGCAGGCTGTGTTTCGTCATTTGGCACGGGTTAGGGATTTAGCATCTAAAATTGTTAGTAAAATCTTAATAATTTAAAAGAGAAATAATTTGACATGAAAATACTTGACCGTGTCTACCCCCTTAGAAGTAGTATCTTTTTAAATGTACAACATTCCAATGTGAAGGTAGAATTTTGCCGTCCATAGTTCCTAGCTCATATGCACCTTTTCCCGCAACATTACGAATTCTATATGGTCCTTCCCATGTTGGACTCAACTTTCCTGAATTAGCAGCTTTCGTAGATTGAAATACCTTTTTGAGCACGAAGTCCCCAGTTTTAAAGAATCTAAGACGTGCTTTCTGGTTATAATATCGTTCAATCACTTGTTTTTGAGCTGCCATTCTTATCAATGTTGCTTCTCTCCTTCCTTCAACTAGATCTAGATTAACTCGTAACTCTTCATTGTTCGAATCCTCCGTTTCTTGATCATATAGTATACTTGGTTCCCCTATTTCAACTGGAATCAGAGTTTCTGCACCATAAACCATCGAAAATGGTGTTTTGCCCGTGCTTGTTTTAGTAGTTGTTCGATAAGCCCACAACACAACTGGTAGAACTTCAGACCAATTGCATTTTGAATCCTGTAACCTTTTCTTCAAATTATTGATGATTATCTTGTTCGTGGATTCCGCTTGTCCATTACCCACTAGATGATATGGTGTCAATGTTATTCTTTTGATTTGCCAGCTTTGAAAGAATTCAGTAATTTGTGCTCCTACGAATTGCGGACCATTATCACACACGATTTCCTTTGGAACCCCAAAGCGGCATATTATATTCCTCCAAATAAAGCCTTTAACTTCTTTCTCTTGTACCTGTTTAAGTGCCCATACTTCTACCCATTTAGTGAAATAGTCTGTAAGTACGAGTAGAAACTTTACCTGTCCTTTTACCTGAGGCAGTGGACCTACAATATCCATTCTCCACTTCATGAAGGGCCACAGAGCTATGACTGGATGCAATAATCCAGCCAGCATATGCATATTGTTTATGTACCTCTGACATTTATCACATTTCGATACGAAAACATTTGCTTCCTCCTCCATCTTAGGCCAATAATATCCGGCCCGTATCAATGTTTTTACCAACGATCTACCTCTCGCATGATTTCCACAATGTCCTTCATGTATTTCCCTCATTACATACTCTGTTTGCGAAGGACCGAGGCACATTGCTAGAGGACCTCCGAACATTTTTCGATAAAGATTTCCTTGGTGTAAACAATAACGGACAGCTTTCTTACGTAATGCTTGAGCCTTTGTTTTATCATTAGGCACGGTTCCATACTGCAAAAAAGCAATAATTTCATTCCTCCAATCCCAAGTCAAATGATTAAATTTACCTCGTTCGTATCCGGTTCGAGAGTGGAATGGAATAAATGTATAACCGAAGCATTTGCATCGCCCGCTATATGTGCCACAGATGCGAGGTTGGACAAAGCATCAACTTTTGCATTTTCGTCCCTTGGAATCTGCATTATCTTCCAAGTCTCGAATTGTCTTATTAATTCTCGCACCTTCTCAAGATATCCTGTATTCTGGTTTCTCTGGCTACATAAGTCCCCAGTACTTGATTCACTACCAACTGGGAATCACTTTTAATTATGATTTGCTTGATGCCGAGTTCAAGCGCCAATTCCAAACCTGTAATCACAGCTTCATATTCTGCTTCATTATTCGTAACAGGATGACATTTTATAGCTTGTCTAATTATTACTCCCATTGGTGTTATTAGAACGATTCCTAAGCCTGCCTCCTTTACATTAGATGAACTATCAGCAAACAATGTCCAAATCCTTGGGTTTGCACCATTAAAAACTTGTAACTCTTTTTCTCCCTCTAAATTTATCCCCTGAATAAAATCATCTACGAAATCCACAAGTACTTGGGATTTGATAGCGGTTCTAGGTTGATAACTTATTTCATACTCGCTTAATTCTATAGCCCATTTTGCTAATCTACCTGACAGTTCATGTTTATGTAGAATACTTAGGGGAAAAGCTGTAACTACAACAATAGGGTGACACTGGAAATAAGACCTTAATTTTCTAGATGCCATAATTAAAGCTAATGCTAACTTTTCCAACTGTGGATACCTTGTTTCTGCATCTAATAAAGTCTTACTTACATAATAGATAGGAGATTATTTACATTGGTCTTCCCGAACTAAGACAACACTTACTGCTACCTCTGAAACTGCCAAATAAACAAGTAACTTCTCGCCTTCTTTTGGCTTTGCCAATAGAGGAGGGTTTGACAAATAAGTTTTCAAATCCCTAAGAGCTCATTGGCAATCCTCATTCCACTCGAAATGATCCTGTTTCTTAAGTGCTGAGAAAAGTTTAAATTTTTTTTTAGAAGACTTAGAAATAAATCTCAGTAGGGCCGCAATTCTTCCAGTCAGTCATTGAACCTCCTTTTTATTTGTAAGGATATCGGGGATTTCTTCAATTGCTTTAATCTGCGAAGGATTCACCTCAATACCACGGTTAGAAATAATTATGTGATTTTGAGTGGGCATTTGATCTTCTATTTGGGAGATTTTTATATGGCTAGACTCGTGAGAGTACGAGGGTTCTGAAAATGCAAAAGTTATTCGATTCCGAGCCGTTGGTCTGAGGGGCATTTTGATCATTTTATCTATTTTCGCGCCCTAGCTTAAATTTTAATAGTGAAATCAATTGTTTGAAATATTATTTACGACGTGTAATTAAATTGAATAGATTTGGTCCATTTGGAGTTGGATACTCGTGGCAAAGGCATCGTTCCTTAGTTGATTTTTGCACTTGTTCGATGTAAGTGGCTTGCCTAACCTTGTGTGGGGAACTTTGTCCCTTAAGATATGATATTTGGTAATTGAATGCCTTGTACGTGAGGTGACGAGCGCGTACTTGAGCTTATTGTTGAAACCCGATTTTTTACTTAAAATACTTGAACTGAATTTCTTTCACATTTGCTTTATCCTACTTGCTATTATAGCATGTGCTAGTATAAAAGAGCATGTTTAATTGATCCAAATTGTCTATTTGCTTAAATTGCCTTGATTGTAATTACATGGAGTATGTTAGGCTAGAATTATTTGTTGCCATGTATTATTGTACTTCATTTTCTGAATATTTCTCTGATTTTGGTTTGTACATTTACATTGGGACTATTGATGTGGGATTTCGGTATCTCCCCCCTTATTTGTTTACTTTGGGACTACGGGTTCGATTCTCGGGAGATACCCCTGCACTTTTATTTTGGGACTACGGGACGGTATCCCGGAAGATCCCCTGCACTTTTGTGTTTGGACTACGAGACGGTATCCTGGGAGATCCTTTGATATTATAATGATAGTTGAACTACGGGACGGTATCCCAGGTGAATCCATTAGACATTTGAGGAAAAGGGCTATAGGACGGTATCCTGGGAGACCCTCATTGGCATTTTGCAATTTAGCTGTGTTTACTGTGTGTTTCTGTTTTGTCTTTGTAGTATTACTATTTCATTGAGCTGTCTTATTACACTACTGCGTTTATTATTTTCATCGGACTTCTACGATGTTAATATTTTTGCTGCTGTATTATTTTGTCTCAGTAGGGCCCTGACCTTTCCTCGTCACTACCCAACCATGTTAGGTTTGGCACTTACTGAGTACTATTGTGGTGTACTCACGCCTTTTCTGCGCATATTTTTCATGTGCAGATCCAGGTACCTCTACGCAGGCGCATTGTCAGTAGCTGCAGGGAGAATTTCGGAGACTTGAGATATATCTGTTGCGTCCGTAGACCGGAGAGTCTCCCTCTCACTCTACCCTCTAGTTAGTTAAATGCTATTCTGTTCTTCCTTGTTATTGACTTTCCACATGATTAGAGCAGTGTTATGTATTACTCTTAGCCTGTGTTGCTCGTGGGTTTTCGGGTCTTTGGGATAGTTTTAGAACTTTAAAGTGTTAAAGTGTATGTTCCAAGCGGCAACTGTATATATTACTCATGTTATTTAGCTTTTGATTATTAATTTTCGCAAATGTTGTTACTTCTGCAATGTGTTATGTTTACCTGGTCGTGAAGACTAGGTGCCGTCATGGCGTGTTCACAATTGGTGAACTAGGGTCGTGACAAGTTGGTATCAGAGCTCTAAGTTCGTAGGAGTCATGGGACACAGGTCGGTTTATTAGAGTCTCGCTGACCGGCACGGAGATGTCCGTATTTATCTACGAGAGGCTATGTAACTATTTAGGAAAATCTTCATTTCTTTTGAATTCCTTGTCGTGCGATATTTTGACATCAATTCTAAACTTCTGTCTTCTATTCTCTCACAGATGGTGAGGACACGTGCTACACAAGAGGACTTGGCACCCGCGCCCCCCTGTTGCCGCCGTCAGAGGCCGGGGCCGGGTAGAGGTCGAGGACGCACCCGAGGTGCAGCCACAAAAATCACGCACGCTGCCGCTGATGTAGTACGAGCAGATCCAGTTGAAGCACAGACACCTAGTACACCTACTACAGCTACTACTCCTCCAGCGCTCCAGGAGACCCTGGATAAATTCATGACATTATGCATCCTGTTAGTAAGGATTTTAGAAATACTTTTGTAAATAGCAGTACAACAAGAAATAGGCTTAAACTCAAAAATTACAAATGAATTCTGGATCTTCAGGATGAGAGTCACAGTGGTACAATTAATGGCCTTATATAATTCAGCAGATGTAATGAAATCTTGCACATCCTCAACTATTGTATCACCAATAATTTGGCCATGATCTTTTAAAGAATAGCGCATTATAGCCATTGCATTTTATTTCCACCATTATGATCACTGTATAACTAGCTCCTATCATTCACTGGTATATCGTTTTTTTATATGATTGACTTCAAATAATTGCGGTTCCATTATTGTCTTTGATCATACCTTAAACAAAAAGTGAAAGAGACTAGATGGAATAATAGAACACTGTAATAACTCGTTGTTAGACTCCAAATATTTTTATTTTTAATTAAGAAAGCTGATTAATTAATGCCGTTAACTAGATTGATGTAAAAGAGACAACTCTTTGTGTAAAGAGGAACAAAGTCAAACAAGAATGTGTTAGTATACTCCCCTCAGTTTACTTTTACTTGACATGTATATTAAAATTTTTTTTTATTTTTTCTTGTTACTTTACGCATATCAAGAGAAGATAATTATTTTTCCTGCTATACCCACAATATTTATTATTTATTTCAAATTATTTTTTTAAATTTAATAAAATAATAATTAATATGAGTATCATAGTAAATTATACAATTTATTTATTATTTTTTAAAAGCGTGAAAAATAAGTAAAAATGAACGAAATGAGTATATCTTTTGGGTTAGAAACGACAGCACCAATCAGCTGATTGGTATGCATGCATATCTCACTGTAATACTTTGTTCTTAGTCCTGCCTAATTGTTCTTATAGTCAACATAAACTATTGTTTTCATGTTGATCTCTTGGATTGAGCTTTTATTTATTTATTTTAATTTTAATTTTAATTCCAGCTATAAACTTTTTGTTTTGTTTTGCTTGAAGGCGGAGACAATATTTTCAGTAGACACGCAATGAAAGTAGGAGCTTGAATATCTAATATATAGAAATCATAAATAGTAAAGTAATAAACACGCAAAAAAAACTATGAAATTCAATATCTCATTAAAAATCACAGTATTATGTAGACATGAGGTGGAGGGAGGAGGCGTTTAGAGTGGTCTTAGACAGATTTTAATCTTCAACTATGGAAAAATCAAAGGAATGGAATTATCAAAAATTTCAACACTCTAAATATATAAAAGTGTTGCTTGCTAGGAAATTTGTGACGAGCTGTTTGAATTAGCGTCCACGAGGCCATGATTCTTTGAATTACAACTTTTGACCTTTGGATAATACCAATTAATACAACACCAAAAAAGTTTCACACCTGAAATAAAGCGTATTCGGAATTTAAATCTTGTGGGTTCAAACTTTAAGATTTTATAATATTGAACTCATTGTATTCGTAATGTTATGAGTTTGTATCTATTATTTTTGCAATTTTAATGAATTTTTATATATAAATTTTTATTTTGGATCAAAAGTTATGAGTTTAATTGAACCATTTTTTGAACTGTTGTTTGAACTCTTATATAGGCCCATCTACCTATATGGAGATCATTTCCTCATAACTTTATCGGACGATTTCGTTATTCAACCGCCAGTTAATGTTGCATATGACTTTTCTTCGTATAGAAATTTGACCAAACACATGCGTTGAATAGTCCACACGTGTTACGTAAATGCTGAAGTATATTTTTCCAACCCCCCGCAAAATTAATATTTCTAAAGAAGGTACAACCGGCTTACACATTCGTAATCACGTGGATTACATCATAGATTCTGTATGATTTGATTGATAAACAATGAATTGTCGAGTCATAAATAATATACATTAGTGCTCTTGTGATACGCGGACATAATCATATTAAATTATAATATAAGTTATTTAAATCATGTGTAAATAATTTTAAAATATAAACTTTTCAGATAAAAATCATATAATATTAGATATTAATCATGAAGTAAAATATAAAATTATTGTTCAAATTTTGTAGTGCATGACCTTTTATATATATATATATATATATATATATATATATATATATATATTAGTAACCTAACCTTGATTTTAGTTTTGCATTTCGTCTCGCTATCAATATTAAAGAATACTAAACATATCATGTTGTGATCTGTCTTGGTTAATCACAATAGATCATATTATTTTAACAAATTTCTTACTATCACTTTATTTTTATCTAAAAGTTAAATATGTCTTATTCAGCACATTATTTGTACGGTAATTCTTTTTTCTTTTATTTTCTTCTTATAGTTATTGCACTATTTATTATTTAGTATTATTGTACTGTCATATAATATTTTATTAGCTTAATAATTAAATTAATATCTTACTTATTATTCTTTTAATAGTCTTTAATAAATAGAAATATTTTATTCTTGAAATTTGGTATATTTTTATGCTTGTATCCTCTTATTTTGGAAATTTTTAATCAATCAAAAATATTATTTATTTTAATGTTGGAATTTATTTTCCTAGGGCAAAAATCATGTGCTCACATAAGTATCCTCACACTATCTCTATTTTTGTACATTTCTTCCCTACTATAAATTTTAATTAGCTTTTACATTAATTTTTACCTATAACCATAATAATATCATATTTTATTTTAATTTGTAAAATTAATGTAGGCTAAAATATTAATACGTTATTTGATGATTATGTTCCAAATCTATTGAGTTCTCTTATAATTATTTTTTATTTAGATGCAGTTAATTTTTTTATAGCTTTAAGATATATATTTAATACTTAATTTTTAAAATTACCTATATTAGAAAGTTTTTTATATTCTTAAAATTTTATTTTAATATTCGGAAACTTTTTTTTTTAATTGTTTGAACATATTATATTTGTAGTAATATGTTTACTATCATTTTATTTCTTTCCGTAATAATTTTAAAAAATATAAAAGTATGAAATAAAAAAAATCTCATCTCAAATTCAAATAATTCTTATCATTTTATTTTCTAAACTGGAACGCAGTTTCAAAAGTTATGCTATGCTTTGCAACTTATAATAACTGCACCCAATTCAAATATTAATCCTAAATAAATATGTTTTAGTTGTTTGAACAAATTATGTCTAAGTGTTATAGTAATATTTTATTGTCAGCTTATTTCTTATGTAAATTTTCTTTCTTTTTATCTTTAATACGTATTTAATTTTGATATAGCAACAAATATACATATACATATAAATATAAATTTAAATGTGGATAGATAGATTAGATCTGTCTAAGATTTATTTAGATTGAGTATAAGATTTATTAAACTACTTACATTAATTATGTTTCCATTTATAATTTAAAATTTTAATGTTGTTTTAAAATTGCCAAGTGGCCTCGTTTTAGCTTACCATTTGGCTTAACAACATGATTCACTATAATTTTAACATATTTCAAATTTCAAATTAAGTTAGTCTTTCCTTTCCTTATATTTAATTTATTTTATTTTCTAAAATTATGATTTATAGATATCCTCACATTATCTCTAATTTATTTCTATTATTCAATATTTTTAGTTTTTGATTTTACCTATTAGACTTGAGTTACGTAGACCTATTCATATTATGAATTTTCTTATCATAATATAAAAAACTTTCTCATCTCAAATTTAAATAAGTTTTACCTTTTTTATTAAAAAAATTTCTCTATTTATTTTTTATTTTTAATATTATATTATTCAATACCTAATATTATTACATTGTCATGTAATTTTTGTTAGCTTGTTTGAATTTAATATCTATCTAATTATACTCATTCTAATATAACCTAGATAAAAATTTAAAAACTTTCTCAAACTCTAATAAGTTTAATTATTCTATTTTCTAATTTGACAACATTTTAAAAATAAATTATGTTATGCTTTCAAACTTAAACTAACTACACTCAATTCAAATTTAAATTACAACAAAATATTTTCTTAATTGTTTGAACTCATTATATCTTAATGTTGTGGTAGTATTTATGTATAAAATATTCATTTTCCCGATTTATCAATATTAATATGATATTATTATTCTTGTTATTAAATATTTTTGTACTAATTATTTAAGTTTTTTCTTACCTTATAAATAATTTATATATTTTATGTAAGATCTTATTTTGATGCTTGAATTTATTTAATTTTTAAACTTAATAAATCTTTCATATCTTAAGTAAATTTTAATTTTATTTTTAACTTACTCCAAAGTATAAATAGTCACGGGTTATCTAAATCTACATTTTAATATATTTATTATTTTTTCTATTATAATTTTTAGTTAAATTTTTACCTCTATATTTCTAGCTAACATAGAAAAGTATGTATTAGTGGATCAGTATAGATATAAATAGAGATATAGCTACAAATATACATATAAATATAAATTTAAATGTAGATACATAGATTAGATTTATCTAAAATTTATTTGGATTGAGTATAAGATTTATTAAACTACTTACATTAATTATATTTTTATTTATAATTCAAATTTTTAATGTTGTCTTAAAATTGCCAAGTGGCTTCTTTTTAGCTTGTCACATGGCTTAACACCATGCTTCACTATTCTCCTTACAATATAATATAGATATAGAGAAAGATATCTAAAATAATAAATCCTAAATCTGAAATAAGTTTATATAAACGGAAAAGGGCCAAAACCGCCATTAGACTATTCACTTAAGTTTAAAAATATACTTCGTCCACCTATTTTGTAAAAATTTCCCTCACAGTTAAAAATTTAGTCCATTCATGCCCATAACGTCAACCTTTCGGCCCACTCATACAAATTTTAATGTTGTCTTAAAATTGTCAAGTGGCTTCTTTTTAATGTTGTCAAAATTTTAATGTTGCCTAATTCTTTTTAGATGTGAGTTTTGATGGTTCAAAAAGCTTCGGGGGATGATTTGTGACTTAGTAGTAAAGTCGGAATTAAATTTGGAGGTACGGTGTAGAATTAGGCTTGAATTGGCGAAGATTGAGCTTTGGCGAATTCCGGTTGGTAGGTGAGATTTTGATCTGAAGGTTGGAATGGAATTGCGAGAGTCGCAATAGCTTCGTTAGGTAATTTTGGATATGTGTGCAAATTTTCAGTTCATTCGGACATTGTTTGGTCGGGTTTTTGATCAAATATGAGTTCCGAAAGAATTTGATAACTTTAGGCTTGAATCCGTAATGAATTAATGATTTTTGTGTTGTTTGACGTATTTTGATGATTGGAACAAGTTCGTATGATGTTTTTGAGTATGCTGGTATTTTTGGTTGAGGTCTCGGGAGGGCCTCGGGGTGATTTCGGGTGATCAAATGGACTATTTTTGGTTTTGGAGATATCAGATTTTTATTGTTGTGTGTTGTAGACCTTTTGATCTATGCGATCGCATAGGGTGCATTGCGATCACATAGAAGTCCTTAGAAGGGTTCATAATTTGCTCTATGTGATCGCATAGGCCTAGAAGTTTGGTCAGTGCAGTCGCGTGGGTAGGCATGCAATCGCGTAGAGGTGGAAGGGAATGCGATGTGATCGCAAGGGCTTTTCTGCGATCGCGTAGGAGGATTTTTAGGAGGTTTGAAATTGTGCTATGCGATCGCATTAGTAGTCTTGCGATCGCATAGATGAATAACTGGGCAGACAGAATAGTTTTAAGGGTTATTTCAGTCGCGAACCCATCACTTTTTTCACCATTTTTACACTACCTTTAAAGCTTTTTGATAGATTTTGACTGGGATTTAGATGGAAAGTGATTGGAGGTAAGTCTCGTGGCCTGGAAATACCATTTAACTGAAGATTTATCCTTTAATTCTCTGAAATTGGGTAAAAATTTGAAGAAGTTAGGGCTCGAGTTTAGGTTGTAATTTTGGAATTTGAAAGGGCATTTGAACTCCGATTTTGATGAATTTTATATGTACGGACTCGTGGAAAGATGAGAAATCCGGTGATGTAACTTTCATATTTTTTTGAGAAGTGGGCACAGGGCTCGTGTTTTACCAACTTCGTAATTTTTAGTGTTTTTCGAGTAATTTCGATTGTGTTATGTTTTTTCAGCATATAGTAGTATATTCGTTGTGGTTTTGACTAGATTCAACACACGAGGAGGCCGATACAAGAGGAAAGGGCATCACATGCTAGTTTTTGATTGGCTTGAGGTGAGTAATAGATGTGGATGATGACCTGAGCGTTTGAAACCCCGATATATCACATTGTGACGTTATATTGAGGCGAGACACGTACTCTACATCGAGTCTCCGCTAAAGCTTGTAAATGACTTGAGTTTAATCTCACTATAACATTTGGGCATCATTAGAGAAAAAGTGCCATAAGTTGTTAAGAGTGCCTTCGTGTATGGCTTCGAGCTAAGTTGGGGAGGTTGCTATTGACTAGCTGATTGCACTGTTGGGTGCTATGTTGGTTCTGTCTTTTGATAAAAGTTGTATTGTGCATCGTAGATGTGAAGAAATATTAGGATGTTTTGAGTTGTTGTTGATAAAGAATGCTCAGTGCATAGAGCAGAAATATGGTTAATTGCATCTGTATGAAATCATGTTCTGTGGTGTCAGAGTTCTAACAAGGCACGAGTGGTTCCGTTCAATAAGACAATTGGATTATAATTGAATAAGGGTGAATGACGCCCGAGAATGGTTTTGCGGTGTTTAAGATTTTGCATGTAACAGTAAGGTGTCTTAAAATTATGTATGTGGCTAGAGACTGTAGTTTCGTTAGAAGAGATCAAGACTTATGGTATGTTATGTTAATTATGGGATTCTATGTATCCGTATTGGAAGGTAATGATAATGAATTCAGAATCGTAAGAAGTTCTTCAAAATAAAGTATTATATAATGTGGTACTTCTGGGAAACATATGAGAGAGTATTTAGTGGACTACGAGTCTTAGTCCGTGTGGTCTTATATACGAGTCTCGTGTGGTAACCTGAATTGAGGTATTGTGGTTCTTCAGCAAAGGAGAATATTAAATTAAAAATGAATCAGAAAGGAAATTAGGATAAATGGAATATCTTGATGATAAAATGAAACAGTATGATAAGGATACGATTAATTCTTGGTATGTATTCGAGGTAATGAGTCTTACAGGTATTGTGCAGCAAGCTCTTGAGTGCTGGCAGTTTAGCTTGTGCAATGGAATTTGGGAGAAAGAGTTCGTGATGTGTTCTACCGTGGTTTGAAAATGAGTGTATTTCCTATTGTATATGCGATGTGTTATGGAAAGTTGATATTGGCATGTTTAAGGTTTTGGATCAGTTCATAATAATGGGAGGTCATTAAAATTCTTGAGCAGCGAGGGCAGTTGCAGATAATTTAAGGATCAATCTTTCTGGTGATTAAGGAAAATGATACTGCTATTCTAGTGATTTGGCGGGGTATATATTCAAAAAGGGCAAGGTAATGTAAATTGATAATATCTGGTGGTATTGTGGTATTCACTTGTTGGATCGACTGTGATAGAGTTGTTGATGGCATGGGGAAATTTCTGAATGTCTTTCATGGTATGAATGATGGTTGATGTGTGTTATGTATTTGTACGGTGGAGTGTGGGATCAAGCATAGTGATTCATGTGTTATATATGTGTTGGAGACTAGGAGTTCTCGTGATCCGCCTATGTAGTAGTTGTATACCGTGTGTATCGACACAGTTTAGTAGTTATTGGAAATTGAAAGCCCTAGTAGATCTTTCTTTGTTTGATATGTTAAATTTGGGTTACGATATCAGATTACAGAATAATTGTCCCAATGTCAGGTTGACTAGACTAATGTGTTATGGGCTATGCTAGAATAGCCACAGGCTGTGTGGCAATATGCATCGGATTATGTTCTAGCAGGGTAGTTTTGTATCCCAAGGACCAGCGGATGGCTGGCAGGTGTTGCTTTCTTAATTGGACCTTTGTGGCTAATGTCAATGCAGAGGTCTCTACCATTGATTCAGTTCCGGTATTGAGAGACTTTTTGGATGCGTTTCGTGTGGCCGAGCATAGGACTATATAAGTTATTGTAAGCAAATTTGACTCAATGTGCATTTCCTTTTTGTAAGGTATATATATGTGGATCGGGTGGCACGCCGCCACGGGTATGGTATTTGGAGCGGGTGGCACGCCGCCACGGGCATGATATATGGATCGGGTTGCATGCCGCAACAGTGTGAAGTGAAAAATAGTCTCAGTTATATGTTACCTTGTATGGTTCCTATCTTCCGAGGAAAAGTCTGTATTGGGTATTGCTTGGCGAATAGCACATCGGTTGTGTCCTTTCAGGATTCGATAGTGTATGTTAGTTGTATCACTGTGGGTGTGATTGATTTCTTGAGTTCAGATCTAAATATGTGCGTGGCTGACCGTTTTGAGCATGGTGACTTGAGGTGCTTCATGGGTAATAGTGTTTGGATATAATCATGAGTTGTGGCAAGGCCACATAATGTTATGACCTTTCGAGGAGGATTCAGATACCTTATTTCTATGTTGTAAGATGGGATCTCAGTTCTGTGTTATGATGGTACAGAGGAATTGGAATTACAGCTCTTTCATTTGAGTCAATCGTTACGATTTGAATGTGTTCAGATCGTTTCTTATTGGAGCCTGTGTTGTGCACGTTGTGGCTTAGGCCGATGTTAAAGTGTCATATCACCAATGTGGTGTGTTATGATCGAAATGATCGTTGGAGTCATTAATGAGTGCGAGCATATGTGATTTCAGCTGGTTACAAAGGTAATATCGAGGTTTGGCTCCGAAATCTGTTGTGGTATCAATTAAAAGGGAAATGGATTCATGAATGGTTGACATGAGAGATGGGTTTGGTATATCGCATGTTTCGGTTGTCGTGGGCAGTATATGAAGGTGTTGGAATAAGACTTTAGCTAATGAAATGGTTTTTCTGTTAGTATTTGGTTATTGTGGCCAATTGCTGTGAATAGATGCCATCGTCTCGAGTGTTTGGGTTGTGTAGTATATCATATGGTCCCACATGGAGTGTCAAGTATGGGTTATTACAGTTGGTTCGGGTTTATTCTGAATATAGACGTGGGGTTCTGATCTGGTCTGTGATTTCGGGAAGTGCAATGTGGTCTATGGTTTGGATGAACTGTGAAATTTCAGCTATATTGTGTTATCGAACTTATGTGAGATATGGTGACGTGGGATCACCCCGAGTATATGCTTAGTAAGGTCATTCAGCTATTGGGTTGCTTCTAGTACAACTCTGGATCTGCTTGAGGACGAGCGTTTGTTTAAGTTGGGGAGAATGTGATGACCCGACCCGTTGTCACGTGAGTTACCTCCCTGTTCCCCTTTATTGTGATGCTTCATGTCTTTATATTGGTAATTGAGTTGATCGGGCGTGATTGAATTGGTTTTGGTTAAAAATAAGGCACATAGCCTCGTAGAAGGAAGCTTGTTTTAGAAAATTCAACCGGAAGTTGACTATGTGGTTAGAAGGCTTGGATGTGAATTATGGCGATTCAAATAGCTTCGTGGGATGATTTAAGACTCGGGAGAGCGATCGAAATTTAATTTGGAGGTCCGGCGTAGAAATAGGCTTGAATTGGCGAAGTTGGAATTTTGGTGAAATCTGGTTGATAGGTGAGATTTTGATCCGGGAGTCATAATAGAATTCCGATAGTTGCAGTAGCTTCGTTAGGTGATGTTGGATATGTCTGCAAGTTTTCAGGTCATTCGGGCATCATTTGGTCAGGTTTATGATTGAACGTAGGTTTCAGAAGTTTTAGTTGAAACTTATGCTTGAATCCGCCTTGATTTGATGAATTTTTTGTGTGTTTAGGGATCTGTTTTTATGATTGAAACAAATTCATATCGTGTTTTAGAGTGGGTTTATATTTTTGGTTGAAGTCACGGGGGCCTCGGGATGGTTTCAGATGGTTAAATGGAAGGAAATTGATAAAACTGCAGGTCTGTAATTATATGTCTTCTGGTATTTCCGCTTCTGCGGAAAATGGACTGCATAAGCGAGTCCGCAAAAGCGGATGATAGAGCGCAAGAGCGGTTTGTGCTTGAATAGTGAAGTTCCGCAGAAGCGGAACATGGTCTATCTAAGTGGAGTCGCAGGTGCGAGTTTGGAACCGCAGAAGCGGTCCTAGAGATTAATGGAAAGACCACATAAGCGGTCAAGGTATTGCAGAAGTGGAACCACTGGTGTGGTTGGGAGTCTGCAGAAGCGGTTATTGTGATTTTAATGAGAAACCACATAAGCGGTCGTTTTACCGCAAAAGCGGGCCCGGGGCTCGGGTTTTGCTAGTTTCGAGATTTTTCATATATTTTGATTGTTTTTGATTGGGTGTTGTTCCATTAGCCTATTATGATATATTTGTACTGATTTTGGCTAGTTTTGACGCGTGTGAAGGCCGATTTGAGGAGCAAATGCATTGCAGGCTAGAGTTTTCAATGGATTGAGGTGGGTAATACTTGTAAATAATATCCTAAGGGTTTATAAATTCCGGACTTACACATCATAGTGTTGTATTGAGGATTCTTGCACGCCGGATAACGGGCGTGGAGTAGAGCACCATTGGGGATTGTGAATTGGTCCGTCTCGCTTAATAAAAACACTACCTAATTGCTTGAAATTGAATTGACACCCTAATAAAGATACTAATTATCATGAATGTTTTGGGCTTCGTGTCGAATATTTGAATCCTTTAGGGAATTGTATCACTATCTTGGCAATATTGTGCATATTTTCATCTCAGTCTAAGGTTTTAAAATGGTATTTTTGTACTCAACATTTTATAAGATTTTGAAAACTTAAACAAGACTTTGATGACATTTTAGTTGCGAGCTGTTATGATACTGTTGCCCAAAGGGCGTATATGCATTCATGACTATGCATGGATCGGGCTGCACTCCATAAGGGGAGTGATATTGACATTGCGCTTGGGCTGTAGGAGCCCCTCCGGAGTCCGAATCCCCACATTGAGCGCGAACATCTATGCATGGATCGGTTGTACGCCACAACGTCATGTGCATTGCATTGCATTCATACATTGGGTATACTTGTACTACGTGGCATGTCATTTATGTCATTTAGGACTCATACATTACTGGCATATATGTGTTATTTGCCTTATTGACCAGATATCCTGGTGGAAATTGTTAAGGAGTGCTGAGCCGAAGGGGCTGACTTGAGTGCAGACTTGCACTAATTGATGTTGTATCCAGGTATTGAACTGTTAATAATGAAAGAAAGAGATGTTAAAAAGAGATTTCAAAAATCTACTTAAATATGTTAAAAAGGAATACCATGAAAGTGTACTGTATTTTAAAAGATGATTATGTATTTTATAGCATGAGATGGTGCTTTGTGGGGTTTTCTTTTCCTCAACATAATTTAATTTTATTGCCTCTAAGTTGGAAGTACTCACTCGACTCCCTGCACCATGTATGCAGATTCAGGTATTTGGAAGCTTAGCTGAGCTTTGTGCTGATCCAGAGTTTTATTTGAGATCGTCGAGGTAGCTGCCTGGCATCCGCAGGACCCGACTCTCCCTTGTTTTCTTATGCTTTCTAGACTTTTCCGCATTTGTCAGTTATACTCCGTATACAACATTATTGCTATATTATTCGGTATAGGCTCTTGACTTATGGCCCCCAGATTCTGTGGGAGAATATTGCTCTGTTATTGGGTTAATTTTCATAACTTATACTAAACTTCATAAATTGTCCGTTAATTAATGATTTTGAAACAAAGATGTGAGCTGGTAGCTCGTTAATGTGTGTGATTGGTCGGGCTGGCCTAGCAAAGTGCTGGGCGCTATCACGATCGGGTTTGGGGTCGTGACAATATGAATGTACACACGCAGAGGGGGGAAGGGGTGGGGGAAGAGATTTTTTGAGACGAGGGGTATTATTGTACCAACTTCAATAGTCTAGGGGTAATTTTGGACTTTTCCTGTTATGACACGTGGAATTTAATTAATTTTTTTTTATCTAACATGGCCGTTAGTCGTAAGGGCATTCTTGAGCCGAAAAGATAATAGTGAGAGCAATTTTTCCAAAATAGGTGGACTGAAGGTATTATTGTACCAACTCCAATAGTCTAGGGATAATTTTGACCCTTTCTCGCGTGTGTATATATATATATATATATATATATATATATATATATATATATATATATATATATATATATAAATTACACATGTTTATGTGTGTTTAAGTGGTAGGGTGAGTACCTATTTAGGCTGATTAGATATAGCCAAAAGAAAATTATGAAATAATTTTCACCAAAGACTAAAAATATAATTAAAGTTCATATGTAGACAATTTTTATTAAAACTCATTCTTTTATAATGAAATAAATTAATTTTTTGTAATAAAAAGAATAATGACATAAAAAATAAAATAAAAGAAAATAATATTGAAAAAAATGTTATAAAGATCTAAAAACGAGAAATAAAAGACGACAACAAAATTTCTTCTTATCTTTCATCTTTGTTGAGTATAAAAAATTTGAAAGTTAATCCCATCGATTTTAAATATTTTTTTTCAACTCAAATCATAGATTATAAAATAAGGATATCTTAGAATATTTCTTTTGTAATTTACATTATATGTCGTTTTTAAAAAATCACTATTACTAACAAACTGATATGATATTCGAATTTGAATTGGAATGAAATTTAAATAGTTTGCATTGAGGTTAAGCTATGGTATCGAAAAATAAACTACTTGATAAATTTAAGATAATATATGCAATATTTTATAATGATAATCAACTACTTTAACATTTAACGATTCAAAGAATATTTTTTTGTATATATAGGGCATTGAAAATTCATATTGTGGGCTAGAGATATCGATATACTTAAAGTGGAGTCATAATGAAATAAATCCGGCCAAAGAGTCATTTAAATTTTTAGATAGCCGATTAAGTAATTTTAAATTAAGGATAATATGTTTAGTTGGATTATCATAAAGATAATCATTATTATACTCTATATAAAGTTTTGAAAATTGAAATTTAAGAAAAATATTTTTGAAAGACAAAATCATACCAAATAAGTGTTCTAGTCGCAGTATAAGAGTCATATCGTAATCAAAGAATCGTTTATATCGTGTCAACCTCTGTGCTTTGCCATAACTATGAGTTATTATTTCACTTTGTGGCTATTTTTAGGTTCCAATGACACCTATAAGAACAATGCAAAAATAAAACTATCACTACGAGAATTGAGAAAATGTTTGTCTTTTTTCATGTAGTGTTTCTTAATTAATATCTGACGATTATCTATAATTATTTAGAAGGTTTAAATGTTAAGGTTATTTTCATACAATTCGAACAACTCAGATATTTAGCATGGTTAATGTCAAATATCAAAATGGAGTAAAAAAATCCAATATCTCAAGAATTTTTAACTTTATTTTTAGATAGCCAACTAAAATGAGTTTCGAATTGAGAATAATATATTCAATTACATTATTATAAAATAATTATTATTGAAAAATAATGTTTTATAAACTGAAATTTTAAGAAAGAAATATAAGAGATATCAACACACCAAATAAGAGTACAAATAGTAGTAAAAGAGTTAAGTTTTATAAAAAGGATCATTCATTGTCTCAACATTTGATCGTACCATTAATATGTGTTATTAATTTTTTTCCTGACTATTTTTAGGATCCAATGACACCGGCAAGAATAATATCCAAAAAAGAAAATAGAAAAATAGTTATTTGATTTCTTGATGTAGTTAATATCCAATAATTATTTATATTTATTGAGAAAGTATAAATTTTATAATTATTTATATACAATCTAAATAACTTACATATTTGACATGATTAGTGTCCGCGTATCTACGTATATACTACTACTAGTAATAATATATAAGAGTTGTCTTTATAAAGAAATATGTATATAATAATAATAATAATAATAATAATAATAATAATAATAATAATAAAAATATCCATTCCTATCGTAATGTATGTATTGCGTAATACCCAACCAAACTATGAGAATATTATGTTTTTTTATTTTTTATTTTTCCAACGGAACAATGTATTTATTTCGTCTTAGATTTTATGCTAGGATTATTTTTCTTATTCCCGACCAAAAGACCCCTTAATATAGAAAATATCAAAGCTCGAGGAGGTCCTAAGATCAAGACATTACTACCATTATAGGAAAAATTTGACTAAATGTAGCATGAAATAGAAAAGGATCGTCAACTTGCAGGACTAACACAAACGCATGCCTCCAAAATTCCCTATCAGGCATTTTGATTAAAAATATCACGTCTACTTTTTTCGGGCATTATCACTTTTAACATTCGCTAAAAATTATTCATATTTAATAAGTGCAAATTATATAAATTTTTCTTTTTTGTAATAATATACATATACGGACAAAAAATATAAATATTGCGACTATTATTTTAAAAATACAGTTCCAGCACCATGTTCTAACTTTATTAGTTTTCCCTCTTTTTGCGGTTTATTTCTTGGGATTTCCATATAATTCCTCCTAGTGACTTGTCCACTTACTGTTTTTCTTACACATTTTTTTTTTCTAATCTTGAAAATGCTCCCATCTGGAAACAGCACCACAGCTTGGATCCTTGCATTGAACTGCTGCTTCTTGTTCTTGGTATTTGCTGAATCAAAAGTGCCTCAAGAAGAAGGTATGCTGCAGCTCTTGTCTCTTGCTTTCATGGGTATTATTGGAGTCCATGGGAGTGTGTGTGTGTGTGTGTGGGGGGGGGGGGGTCAGGGTGGGAGACTTTAGCAGATTAAGAAATAGTAAACTTTTTGAGTACAGCTCTCTCTGTATTATAATCTCAAGAGGATGAGAAGTTTTGAGTTTGAAGAAGATAGGAAATGGGTGGAATTACTTCAAATTAGTGAATTTATAGTGAAAAAATGTGAACTTTACTGTTCTCAGATGGATAAATCACTGAATATTACAGTTAGTTAAATACTATGTCTAGTGGTTGAGATGCTCCGTTTAAGCAATACTGTGATTTGCTTGTTTAGCCATGGAAGTGTTAGATTAAGTTATTTTTTAAATTTTGATATGATCTAGAATAGAAAGGCTCGAAAAATGAAGACTTTATTATTCTTTTCCTTTTATTGCTGGAAGTTTGGTTAGTTTTGTAGCTCACATATTGTTCGGTATCGGAGGCGGAGCCAGAATTTCAATTTTATGGTTCTGAATTTTAGAACGACGACGTCAAGTTCCATTAACTTGGATTTAAACTTTATATTTTCTCATATTTAATGAATTTCGTAATATAAATACACTGTTTGAACAAAAGCTAGTGGGCTCGGCCGAACATGTAGGCGGATTCTAGCTACACCCCTGTTTGGAATAATCTTTTAAGGTTGCAGTTTCTTTTTATGTTAGTTTGAGGGTTAAGTTTCTCCAGTGTCTTCATGTATTGTCAAATGTGGATTATATAGTTAATTTCAACCTTATTGATTTTTTCCAGTGGATGTCCTCCAACAAATCGCCAAAACCATGGGTGCAACATATTTGAATT
>JASVEL010004298.1:0-110074 GCA_032618575.1 Nicotiana noctiflora | reverse complement strand
CGTGTCCAATTTGCGAGCATATACCACATTTTCGCGGATAAACTGTATCACTAACATTCATTTGGTTCAGTATATGTGTTCTCTTCTTCACCTGTATTTTACGCAAATAGGACTTGTTACACACCATTTTAAATGGTGCAGGAGGCCAATAATGCTCACCGCCCAGTGGTTGCAACTGACTATTATATGTGTTTAGGTACTTGGAAATGCCATATTGTTGATCAACATAGTTGGTTGCACCTAAACCAATATGTTGAAAGCACTTGATGGCATGTGAGCAAGACATGTGGTAGATGAACCATTTTTCGCAAGAGCATAACCTTGCAGCTTCATTCACAGTGTGCTCATTATTACCCCGATTTTGATGGATAGCGGTGCAAACTTCAAAAATATTTCTGTCATTATCATACTGCAAAAATGAATGTCAGTGTGCTCGTCATCTGTATTTCTCAAATCTCGTCATTGGCACATGAATAAATTCAACACCACTTTCCATCAATGACGTTGCAACCGTAGATCTTTCAACAAACCTCTCTGCCATCTGCTTGAACGACGTCTGCACTATGACTGTGACAGACAATCTTCTTGCCGACTTCAATAACCCGTTGAAAGACTCTGACACATTTGTAGTCAGAGTTCTCCATCGTCTGCCACCATCCGCATGCAAAGTCCACTTTTCAAGGTCATGTCGCATTAACCAACGATAGGCTTCCTCGTCTTGTTGCCTGATATATTCCATGTGCCTCAGGAATTTTTGTTGTTGGTCATATGTTGCTGCCAGCCACATCAAATCATGCAAATCCTTATTGGGATATGCCTTCTGGAAATTGTCTTTCAAATGCCTAACACAGTAACGATGGTAGGCATAAGGTTCTTGCCATGCAGGCAAGTTCTCCACAAAACTTAAGATACCACCGTGCCGAACAGATATTAGACAAATACTGAAATGTTGTTTCACAACGTGCTCTTTCAAGTGGTTCAAAAACAGCGTCCACATCTCTTGGCTTTCATTGGCACAAATAGCAAAAGCTAGAGGAAATATCTGTCCATTAGCATCTACTGCCACGGCTATTAATAGCTTGATATCGTACTTTCCATAGACATAAGTGCCTATGGATATTATAGGGCGACAATGCGAAAAACCATCAATTGCTAGTTTAAACGCCCAGAACACGTAATTGAATATATATTCTAGTTTACCTACACTTCGCTCAAGCTTCCACTCAATAACCGTCCCGGGGTTGAAATGCTGCAATGCAGCCATGTACCTAGGCAGATCTGCAAATGACTTATCCTAGTTACCATACACTATTTCAAACGCTCGTTTGCGTCCGAGAAATTCCTTTCTTTTAGTTATGGTATGGCCATATTCCTGCTGGACAGATGTAATGCACTCTTTGATTTTATACCTCATGGACTATTCAACGCGTGGAATAAGAACAAGAGAAATCAATATCTAAGTTAAAGTGATTCCCATTGAATGTGTCCATTTCGCATGTGTGGGTAAGAATGTATTTACCTACTTTCCACATACCTGTCTTCTTCTTTGTCGCACGTAGCATCCAATTACATGGCCAAAACCACCTGCGGCAAATAACCTTGTATACCGTTGGACTTGACTCCGCTACCTGGATCTCATGACAGTCTTTTACGTTGTGCATTTTACAAGTCCTGGTTAGGCGCACTTTATCAGGAAAAAGCATCCCCTTTGCAAGCACCGTTGGTCTAGATTCATCCCACATTGCTGTCCGAATTTCATCAAAATCCCTTGTGAGAGCTTTCACATCCGGCATGGTTGGCAAATTATCAATATAAGGAATCTCTCTTGAATGAAACGACACGTCAGACTCATACACTATTCATCTTGGGGGTCTCTCTTCAAATCAGGTTCTTCCTCATCATCCTCAACATCAACATCCTCACAATCAAAGGGTGTCTCATCACCGGATTTATCCTCATTATTGTGGTAATCACTGTTCTGTTCCTCGCTCTGTGCATCTGCCAGGTCCCGATATAATACATCATTTTCGGGCATTTGAGTGAGTTCAACTTGCTCATTTTTACTGCACAATCAACAAAAATATAAGCTAATAAATTAATAAATAATTTTTATAATTTACGTAAACCACTTAACTTACAAGTTATAATGTGATGAAATTACATGTTGGACGTTATCAATTAGGTGATGACTACCAGATGGGCCACTTATAAAATTCATATATGGTCGGTAACCCCTATTAAATATGCGAGTGTTACTATTAATTCAATTTAAAAAAATATACATAATTACCACAAATAACAATTAAAATTTACCAGTCGTCTTGTGAGTTATGGAAAGCAGGCGCTGATACGTTTAAATCAAAGATAACTCTTTCATCCGGAAATTGTCCGGCAAAAACTGTTCCAGAATAACCACCCAATGTCTAGGGGTTATCTCGACTTTGCACAACCTCATTTTTTTGAACGTCTTCAACCTTCACGTACATCTCCAACATTGTGATTACAAAAGAAATTACGACATTCGTCCGGAGTCCTCAAAAAATCACGCAAAGTTTCATCATCGTCGATGTTAAACTCCAAGTAAAAAGCAACCCCTTGTGAAGTGACGGAATACGAATTTCTTCCGGTAACTTTAAGTATGACGGAACGTTTCCTCACACTCATTTTTTTGCATAACAATGATATCAATGTATCGTACTCCATTGTCAATGGCAATTTAACATGACACTTAGCAGGCAAACTATAGCTGACAGAGTTATTCTCCATCATAACCTCACCACCACAATATAATGAAACTCTTATCCTACACTCTTCAGACATAATGAAGAAATGCTGTAGAATTTAAGAATAATAGAGCAAGAAGAGTTAATAAAATTTTTGAATGCATAGAATACAATTGTAACCTCTTAATATAGAAAACGAAGAGCCGGGGTGATTTTTTTTAATATACAATGCCAAATAAGTTGGCATTGTACTGTCTCAATTATTGTACAATACTGTTAATACTGGGTCAGAAATAACAAAGTGTACAACGCCAGAAATTTTGGCGTTGAACAGGTATCTGACACGTTCAATGCCAGAAAACCTAGCGTTGTATATTAACGGTGTTGTTACCGTTAATATACAATGCCAGGTTTTCTGGCGTTGTATATAAAATTGTCTTCTTTTTTTAACTTAAAAATGTTCTTCAAGTCCAAAAATAACCTATATAGGTTCCGGACTCCCCACCAAAACTTAGGCGGATGAGAAGAAATAACCAAACTTTTTTTTTAATCTATGTTGAACACTAACTCGGTACTCTTTACCAACAAGATCTGCATCATTTTATCCCAAGTCACTAAACCAGTATGGAGTTTCCAGCCATATAAACAGCAAAAATGTGAAATACTTGCACTACCCATCTTCCTCCGCAACAGTCTTCAAGTCGCTACGGTCTTAGTCCAAGGGGCGATAGCCAACTAATATATTTGCATGCTCACACACTAAAGCCAGCTTTCTATGACAGCTTCAGAAGGAAGACAGGACCTCTGCAAGTTAAAAGCAGCAGTAATTTACTCTCTTCTATGGGTGAACGCTGAATATGGTGTGACTGAAAACTTTAAAGGGAAATCAAGTAAGCAATGACAGTTTTTCTCAACTGAAGCTAGCTCCTCAAATCCTCTATCCATCAACCAACCATATCACGAACTATTTTCTAATCCAAATCTATACAATACAACTGTCAAACTACCTATTTTAGTTCTGCAACACCTGGTTCTTGGAAGGCATAGCACCGATCAGAAAGACCTCAGGCGTCTCTCAAACTTATATTAAAATCATCCACAGAATCAAAAAACTACAGCATCTTGCATCTTAGAGCACATTCATCTACAGCATAAAGTACAAAATTTCGGGATACAAAAACACATTCCTTCAGTTATCTACTTGGGAGAAAAAGCTTCCACTTTCCGGGGAAGGAATAGCAACTAGAGCACACGAGTGTACTTTACCTTCTCCTTTACCTTTTAAGCCAGAGTTAAGGAATAACATGATAAACAAGCTCGCAAATGACACAAAATGCTCCACCAAGGACATTCATATCACATATATCCTGGCTTTGCCATTGGCATATATTCTAAGCACAAGGTATTAAAGGACTTCAGAAATCAGCATAATAAAATTAAAAGTTTCGCAGAAACTGAAATGCAAACCAGCTTTTACAGAAGCAGAAAACAAATGGATAGCCATAGAAAGGGGAATGTAGAATTAATGACTTCAATGGGAGTAACAACACCTCTAATGATATAGAATGCTGGATCTCCATATTGTGGGAATCCAAGGTTTGAAAGGACAAATAGGTTTTAAGAGGGAGATGGCTTCTAAAGAATGATAAGATTTTAAGAAGGAAACAGGGTAATAAAATTGGAGATAGGTTCACGAAAAAGTTATGAAAATGAATAATCAGAGAGGCAGATGGCCTCCAGCTCGTTTTATGTTATGTAGCGCAAGGAAATCCCAACTGCCATTTGCTCCAAAATATCTCCAGCCCAAGAAAAAGGAAAGAAAAAGGGAAAAGACAGAAAACAAAGCAACCAACTTCTTTGCAATGGTTTGCAGTGAATGATTAAGTGAAATGGACACAGAGGATCAGTATTTCATTCTTACAAATTCTAAGTGCATTAATTGACCCTTTGTCTTTAATAAATTTAACCATCATAATAACCAAGAATGATGTCTAACTTTATTGTGCTCATCTAAACCAAAAGTCTTCTCAAAATAGCTGTCAAACAAGGAACAAAAAAATGGTAGCCTCATGCACGAAGCATTCACGTTAATGCATATGCACGAAGCATTCACGTTAATGCATGATATGCTGAAGGACCACACTCCATTGGGGTGTGATGTAAGCAGCCTACCTCGACACAAACATCAATAGTCAATTTCACAGCTCCAACCCAAGACAACAACAACAACAACAACAACCCAGTATAATCCCACTTAGTGGGGTCTGGGGAGGGTAGTGTGTACGTAGACCTTACCCCTACCCTGGGGTAGAGAGGCTGTTTCCAAATAGACCCCGCATCCTTCCCTCCAAGAACTTCCCACCTTGCTCTTGGGGAGACTCGAACTCACAACCTCATTGGTTGGAAGTGGGGGTTGCTTACCATCAGAGCAACCCCTCTTGTCCCCAACCCAAGACCTATAAGTGATTTTTACCGTTGCTCTGAGGTTCCCCTTCAAACAAGGAACTCACAAAGAAAAGGAAAACCTAACACTTATTATCTTATAAAAAGAATCTTACACGGATGAAATCTGTTAACATTTCAAAAAAAGAATCTTAAACGCCTACTGGGAATAGGAAATGAATCACAAAACTGTGAAAATCTTTTGGTAAAGAAAGTCCTATAACCAAATAGGCACCTATCCTAACCAACACTAAACCAACACACATAATCCAGTAGGTGTCCTAAAGTTCTGAATTGAAGTCGCGCAAAAACAAACCAGAATCAGCAACAGACAAACTATATCAAACAACAACCACTACTATGCCTCAATTCCAGGCAAGTTCGAATCAGCAACAGACAGATCATATCCGGAAAGCGAAAGCCTTTTATATTTCAAGTGTACAACATACTAAGATTCAACTCAATGTCATACAGCTACACAACATAGAACTGATGATACATTGAACACACCAAATGTCGGGATTAAGAAATAATCGAATCTCTAAATCTCCGGAAAGCTAACAAACCACATTGAGCAAACAGCAGCTTTCTACTTCTTGGTGTCATTAGTTCCAGCATTGCTACCTCCCGCATCTTTTGCTGCCTTCTTTGCAGTCTTCTCTTGCAGAGCTTTTGCATCCCTATATTCAACAAACATATAAAATAACACTCAAAATCCAATAATAAACAAAATTCAAATACATAAAAATAAAAACTAATATTGGAACAAATATATGTATGTACCTTTCACGGCGCTGCTCAGGAGTCAAGCCATCGTCTTTTCCCTTCTTGCCTTTACCAGTCCGAGCTTGAGCTCTTTCCCGATCCTTTTCCCTCTGATTTCCCCGTTCGATTCAGTCATGGTAACACAAATGTAAAATTCCAAAAACAAAAAGACACCATAAAACTAAAAGCAAAAAGTAAATCTAACTAAAATTTGATGTAGCCATAAAATTGCACACAAAAAATTAACCATGAAAACACCATAGTACACAAAAGGAGACATAGATCTCATCCAATTGGAAGTACCAACAAAACTAAACACACGCACAAAAAGGAAGAATCTAGATCATAAAAAGGTTATCTAAAATAACAATTAAAATTTTCTCAATATACAAAACACAAAAAAAAAAAAAAAAAAAAAATTAAAAACCGCCATATAACAAAAAATCAAACATAAATCTAATTAGATTTCACAGAATCTCAATCAATTAGAAGTTCCCACGAAAACAAACACAAAAAAGGTACAATCTCTTTTACAGTAAAAAAATAAAATAAGCAAATAAAAAACTATAGGACACACACAATTTCAAAGGGAAACAACATAAACCACAAAAGTACACATAAATTTCAACAAATTTCAAATACCCACAACACTAAACCACAAAAAGCAGCAAACTTTGGGGAAAAACTAACAAATTTACCATTAAAACAATCAAAAATTGAAATCCAATTCAAGAATATGCACAAATATGTAATAAATAAGTAAATAAATAAATAAAATCCATGGAAGGATATGAGTCATTGTAAAGTATCTGAATTGGGATGCTGTGAGGAGAAAGTCTGCACCGAAAGAAAGGCGAAAAAAGATAAATGGCGAACGAATAGAGGAAATATAAAGTAGGAGGGGGCGATTTATAATAAAGTAGAAATTAAGGAGAAATATTTCAATTAGTTGGTTTTGACTTTTTTTAATCAGAATACTTTTCCTAAACAACGTTGAATTGGAAAAAGTGATAACATCGTGCTCCTTTCCTTAAGTTGTACTAACGTGTGCGAGCTGTCAATTTTTTTTTTTTTTGGGTTAAACCGAAAATTTTATTTAATCAAGTGTAAATAATATGTATAACCACCGTTCATTAGATTATAGAGACGGGGTCTCACGAAAATAACCTATTAATTTACATCAGTCGGGTAACTACTTTTGAAAAAAAAAAGAATTTTAGAGGAAAAACGCTTCGTCAAATAGGCTATAAGTCTAGTTTGATTCACTACTAATATTTTATTTGCTTATATTTTCTTAATACGTGTTGATTAAACAAATTCTAGCCGATCATAACTTTAGAGAATCTCAGTATTTAATTTAAAGAAGAAAGAAAATTATGAAGTGATTTTCTTCTGCCTCTAAAACAAAAGTGATCTTATTGTCTTCCAATTCGGTTGCAAATTTGTAATTAGAATTTAGACTTCTCAAATTCCTAACATTATCAAAAATAAATTAAATTGTTATAAATAATTATTTATTGGTGGATTGCTTATGAGTGGTGATTTTACCACTCATTCTAGCCTCTTTTCCATAGCTTTTATGTCCTTTTAATTATAAAATGAGGTTGTTTATGGTAGTTATTGTTAGATTTTCAGGTAAATGATGCTAAGAAGTGGTTTGAATTGAATTGAAGTGAAATTGAGCAAAAAGAAGGTGAAACATTACAAAAAGCTCCAGTGAATTCCGCTTCTGCGGATGAATGGCCGCAAAGGCGACTTCTGCTTCTGCGATTGAAGATCCGCTTATGCAGTTTGAGAGGAAAAGATAAGAACCGTTTTTGCGGTTGCAGATCCGCTTTTGTAGAAGCGCAGAAGCGACATGTGTTCCGCTTCTGCGGTCGCTGGCGTTATTGACTATTTTCGCTTTTGCGATAAATTTTCTGCCTTTGTGGAACCGCGTCTGCCGTTACTTTTCCGCATATGCGAAGGCAGTACATCAGGCCTGGGGCAAATTGGATATTTCATAATTTCACCCCAAATCAGTTTTAACTCGTCCCGGCAGACATTTTAGATATCTTTGGCTTATTTTTAGTCCTCATAGACTAGAGAGAACATTTTTGGAAGCTAGGGTTTTGCACACACACTTGAGTCTTGAAGATTGAAGCTTGTGGTTAAGATTTTCTTACCCATTTATGTTTATTTCTTCATTTTCTTGCTTTGTATTGAATATCTAAGTGTGTAGTATTTATTTCCAACACTTGAATCTTATTTATGGGAATATTCATATTTAAAGTGTGGATTAAATACCTTGTTGAGCTTATGTATTGAATGATTTTTATATATTTATGAAGTGAGTTATTGTTACTTTAATTATTGTTACTTTAATTGTTCTTGTTCTTTAATATTTCCAAAGGGATTAACAAATCCTAGGACTCGCCCATTAACTCCGAATTAATTTTGGGAAAGATAATTTGGGGTTGGAAAAGATTAATTAACAAGAACTTGAGGCGTTAACCCTCATTTTATAGATTCTACCTAGGGATAGGATTGAACTACTTGTAGTCATTCCGGATGTGCTTAATCTTCTAATTTTTTTAGGGATAAATCAATTAGGAAGTCTTGTTAGTCTTCGGAAGAAGCTAATTTAGAATTATTATCCGTGGCTAATTAGTATAAACTCGCTCATACTTGTAAAATCGTGAAATACATTGGATTATTACTTTAGTGTAATTCCCGATGCAACCATACTTGTTGCCATTGATCATTTTACTTGCTTTCTAGGTTAGTTTATATTTTCGCATTTAGATATAAAATACTTTTTCAACCAACATTCTTAGTGTTTGGCATTGCGCAACTAGCGACAATTTTCTTACATTTCTAATCGCTTACACATTATTCTCTGTGGGATTCGATCCTGACTCATAGTTGGGTAAATTATATTGCTACGATCGTATTTATTGCTTCTTAGTAATGGATTTGGACGTCACCAAAATTGGTGCCGTTGCGGGGGATCAAATTGGCATAATTTAGGTTGTTTGAGAAGTAAGCGAAAGTGCTTTGGTCCAAACTTATGAATATTTGTGTAATTATTTTTCTTACCTTGGGTCTAGTTTTCTTGTTTATTTCTTGTTGATTTTCTTAATTTTGAAAAATGGCATCGTACAATGAAAATTGGTCGGATGGTAGTTGTTCATTTTGATGATCCTTGTCCTTATTGTGGAGGACCACACTCGTGACAAAATTATTTAAATTCTCCCGGGGGTGGGTTATGCGCACAATCGCAACCCCATGATTGGAGTATTTATGATAAGTGTGGTGGCCAAAATGGTCATTGAGATTATTGTGAATATTTGTCCTTTCCCGAGCCCTACTATGATGATTCTACTTGTTTTGATAAGAATTATAGGGCTATGGAAATGGAAGAAGTTGAGCATGGCCAAAATGGAGAGTTCAAGCTTATGTTGGAGTGCCTACTTGAAGAAGGAAACAATGACCAAAATGCCTTGGAACATCTTTTGGAGACTAGTCTACAAAATGATTTAGCTCTTGAAATATTGCACTCCCAAATGGATGAAATGATCGAAGCCTGAAGGGCTCAAGAAGCCTCGAAAGTGAATGAAAACTAAGGACCTTCCTTGGAGAGTGAAAGTGAAATCCTTCCTTGGCAATTCATCAAAACCAAGAAGAACTCTCAAATGCTCAAAATGAGAGAATAATGCTCATGTTGGAGACCATTCTTTAAAAGGAAGAGAAGTACAACTTTGCACTCGAGGACTTGAAACAAAGTTTGGCACACAATGATGAACACATCCGCACTTTGGAAGATCAAATGCAAATATTGGTTGAGGCTCACTATGCCCAACAATTTGATTGTGCGGATAAAAGCCAAGAAGAGTCCAATTCTGAGGAAGAAAGTGAGATTTATTTTGAGGAGTCAAGAATTGAACATCCGCCAACCGACTCCATGAGTACAAATGATGCCAAGAAAAATATGGAATTAGAGTCAACCGGTGTAAATACAAATGTGATTGAGATTGACTTTAGTTCGGGGAAAAATGAGGATGTCAAAGTCCAAGAAAAATTGAAAAGTAAAGGTTTGAGGTTACATTCGAAACATTTTTCAACGTTGGAATTATGTGGTGATACGGGAGTTGAACTACACGAGTCAATTGAGGATTGTAAGGAGGCAAAACTCATGCCATACATTTTACAATTTGAAGAAACAAGAAAGCAAAATGACATTCCTCACTTGAGAGCCAAGAAGTGCAAAATGAAAAATTTAAGTATTGGCTCGATCATCAACTTACCATCACTCGTCGCTCGTGGTCACAAGCTTGATTCTAAGCTTGGTGCCCTATTGATATCATCCAAGTGGCGAGAAAAGTGGTAATGTTGTTTGCGTCATGCCACGACGTTAAATGCAGTACTTGGTGGGAGACAACCCATCTTTTTCAAAAACAATCATCACTTTCTTTTTTTGAATAGCTTAAAATATTATTTTTGACTTATCTTCCATTTTTTAGATTTTTTGGAGTTGATTTGAACAGGTCGGAGTGGTCCGGAGGGTTAAAACTAGTAGCTGCAGAAAAACATCCTACAGATTCCTGCTAAAACCGCTTCTGCGGCACTCTGACCGCATCTGCAGTCCCGCAGAAGCGGAAAACAAAATGCAAAAGAGACACTAATCGCAGAAGCGGTCGATAAACCGCGTATGCGGTACCGCAGAAGCGGCTAAAACTCCGTAAAAGTGGAAATCGCACAACTTTTAATTGTTGGGAATTTAATTGAACGGTTCAGTGGCTTAAATCAAAACCTAACTGTTCCCCCTGCCCTAACTCCCCAAATACGAATAAAATTCTCGAAAACTCCAAAAAGTTTGCTTCTAATTTCTCCTCTTGCACTCCTTCTTTACAAGAATCGGGTAATATCCTCATGTACTCTTTCTTTATCTTTTTTTCCTCTTCTTCTTCTTCGTTACCAACCGCCCCCATTTGTTTCATTGTAGTTATGTGATGTGTTAAACACTTTATTTACTTTAGGGCGGTTAGTATTAGATTGTGAGGAAATAGGTTGAGTGTAGGCTTGTGTGTGCTGTTAGTGTACAATAAATTTTGGGAAGTCTAAGCACCAAAATTGTTCAAAAAAAATTCAAGTTTAAATTGTCCCAAAATGTTCGACATAATGTTTAAAAGAAATCTTTTTGCTATGCTTCACAAAAGGGGTCCTAATTGAATCATAGGTCATGTACTGCACTAATTTACAAGTCTTGAGTATAAATTATGTGCCAAAAAGTGGAATTGAAAATCAAAAATTGCAAAATTTTGCTGGGCAGTGAAGAAGATGACACAGAACCGCAGAAGTGGATCTTTCTCCACAGAAGCGAAGCCGCTTTTGTGGTAGAAAATCCCCAGAAGCGAAAAAAAAAAAAAAGAACCGCAAAAGCGGTGCCGCTTCTGCGGCTCATTTTCGGCAAAAGCGAAAACTGCCTAGAAAATACAAAAATAGTAGCTTTGCAAAAATGGCTTCCCAGACCTGTTCCTGCTAATTGTTTGGCTCAATTGCAGTGTTTCAAATTGCTTAACATGATTCTATTGTCCGACTAACTTTGTGTTGACTTTTTTTTAGGTGTTTCAATTTGAAAATGGACCCAAACCCAAGCGGATCACACCATGAAATTCAAGAAGAAGCTGATGAGCTATTTGATGAGTCGCGCTTCATGTCTGCTTCATTTGAGCGTCGGTATTTGGACGACCTCATCCATAAAAAATCATTCTTGAAAAAGGAATCCTTGAGGACAAATTGGCCGACAAGCTCCCTGACTTCCATGCCCGGCTCTATTCATCCGGATGGTCCTGTTTCAATGCCACTCCATGTGAAGCCAATGAGGAGTGGGTAAGGGAGTTTTATGCAAATCTCAGGCGTACGGACTTTGACACCCCACAACTCATAATCAGAGGAACGATGGTGAGGTTCGGGATTGAGCAAATTAACGATACTCTTGGAATCCCAAACTATCCTTTGGAGCTGGCGCAAGAGAGAAACAACTGTGAAAATGGGATGTGGCTTGTATCTAAACTCTTGCCCCCTACACTTGAGAGAGAAATGGGGCAACAAAAGAAAAGGGCTACAATGAGGTGAGTTCACTGCCGAGGCTAAGAGTTGGTTGCACATCATTAGTAACAGAGTATGTCCGTGTGGAAATGTCACCGATGTCTCCTACACCCGGGCACTGATCATAGCATGCATTCTAGATGGCGTTCAGGTGAATGTGGGATACTACATTATGTAGGAGATGAGCAAGTACGTGAAAGAGCACTCTAGAGAAAAGGATGCGGGGTTGATGTTCCCATCACTGATTACCAGGCTATGCACCAGAGCAAAGGTTTCCATCCGTCCCACTGATCGTTGGCTACCAGCTGACAAGCCTTTCCACCCTTGCGAGTGATAAGAGAGGGAACTGTGGTCAAGAGCAAGAAGAGGAAAATTACTTCCACGGCCACCGGTTCAGAGTTAGCCTCTCAAGGGCCATTCGGGATACTTAACTCCGAGCTTCAAGCAATTAATGAGTTAGTGTCACAGCTTCCGAGTGTGCCCTCTTCCTCCCAGCCTAAGCCTTCTTACTTTTCTAAGAAAGATATGCAGCGTTACTTGGATGTTCAGAAAAGCCAGGATGACAATATGAAGAAAATGGCAGCATCAGCGACCAGACTGGAGGGAGCCTATGGCACTTTGGCCAAGGCCCATGATGATCTTGAGTCGGACTTTCAGAAGGAGAAGAAGAAGAACAAGAAAAAGAGCAAATTCATGATCAAGATCTGGAGGGGCATCAAAGCCATCTTCAAGTGGGGAAAACCAGATGCAAAGATTCCAGTGGCAGCCGAAGATGATAGTGAGGATTACTCCTTCATTTCAGAGTCTGCTGGTGATGGTGGCGATGAAGATGATGATGAAGATACCGATGATGATGGAGCTATGAGTGCAGCTTAGCACTGATCAACCGTCCTCCCACAGTCTGCTAGTCTGATGCAGACCTCAGGGAGACCCTCAAACTTTTTGTGCTTTCTATTCGATATTGTGCAGTGAGGACACAACAATATTCTAGTTGGGGGTGGCTATTATACTGTATTCATGTTTTGAGACTATGTGCCCTTGTCGGGCTTATGTTTATGTTATGGATATTGTATGCCCTTGTCGGGCTTGTGACTATGTTGTTTTGTACATTGTGTGCCCTTGTCGGGCTTGGTTAGTCATGTTGTGTTTTTATTTTGCTTTCGTTATTTATTTCTCTTCATATTAGCTTAGATTTTTCTTTTTAGTAGTATTAGCTTCTTTTATTTTAGTACCCGTTATGGTAGTTTTCTTTTCTACTATTTTTCATTTCCTTAAATAAAATTTCCTTGGGTTTTCTTCATACTACGGTTCTTTCCCAAGGAACACTTTTGAAGTGAACCGGGTGACTTTTCCCGTTGATGGATAGATTGACAACATTCTTAAGGGAATTAGTCTTGTTTTGCTAGGATGAGGCTTTTGGATTATTTGGTACTAATAATATTAGTCTCTTGTGTGTAAGGTATGAAATGAGAATACCCCTCTAAAAATTTGGTTTGAATTTAAACAAGTTGCATGGTGCAAATTTGATCTTGTGATACAATTTTGGCTCTTTTAGTGACTCTTTTTTCTCACTAGCTTGATATTGCTCTTGAAGCTTTTATTAGAAAATAAAATTGAACCATCTTTATTAGTTCATGTGCCATGTGTGTTAGTGTTTGTTCAAACAAAATCTTGTGTTTACTTCTATCATCTAGAACTTGTCCGGTTGGTGTTTCATGTTAATGATACTACATTTGGTTGGATGAATGATCTTAGGCATTCTTTGCTTTGATTTGTAAAACTTTATTTAGCCTTTCAAGCCTACCTTTGTGCAAATAATATCACTAGTGCCCAATTTGAGCCTTTAAACCTTTTCTTTGGCCAACTCATTACAAACCTTTCTCCGTTTGAAAAATAATTCCCTCTTTTGAATCCGTCCCTCTTTGAACATTGAGAATGAGGCTAAAAACCTAAGTTGGGGGTGAGATCGAAGTGAAAACAAAAGTGGCAAGGTTGTATGTTGAGTTTAGGAGCTCATGCCTAAATCGTTTGTTTAAACTATTCAAGCTCCAAAAAGAAAAAGAAAAAACAAAAGAGAAAGAAAATATGTGTATAAATTATGGAGTCATGAATAAAAATTAGAAGAGGTGTGAGGTGATCTTATATTGGAAACTAGATGAAAATGAGGCTACGGGGGTTTGAAAAGAAGCAAAGTGCAAAAGAATAAAAAAAAATGTGAGTAGTGTTCAAGGAGGGTGAAGTCACGTGTACCCAAATGTCCATCCAACGTGTCCCTAAACCTACATTACAAGCTCAAAAAGTCCTTATAAGACCTCCAACCGATCATTTTTGAATAAGCGATGAATTAAAATAAGGGCAAGCCTATGATATGAAATGTTGTAACACTTGAAGTTTTTTGTGAGAGTGAGTGTTCTTGAAAAATTTGTCCCTTGTGTTGAATTGTAAATATTGTGAGTTTTGGGACTTCCTCTTTTTGTGAGGGCACATGAATTAGGAAAGATTGGTGAAATTGAGTAAAGTGAGCATTTTTAGCAAACTATTGCTTTTGAGCCACTTCTTGAGGCTTATGTTGATCACTTGATTAATTTTGAAATCTTTTGCACATTTTTAAGTTGTTTTTCTTTATGAGGGAGTTATTCGGAAAAGATGTGCATACTTGAGCCTCATTGTCAGTACCAACCAAATCCATTAGTATGGTGTTTAAATTGGAGAATGTGTTGTGAAAGTAATGGCAATACCACTTGTGTTTGAAATGGTGAATCCTCATTGAAGTTTTGGTTTTGATTTGCTTGAGGAAAAACAAAAGCTTCAAGTTGGTGGTGTTGATGAGTGGTAATTTTACCACTCATTCTAGCCTCTTTTCCGTAGCTTTTATGTCCTTCTAATTATAAAATGAGGTTCTTTATGGTGGTTATTGTTAGATTTTCAGGTACATGATGCTAAGAAGTGGTTTGAATTGAATTGAAGTGGAATTGAGCAAAAAGAAGGTGAAACATTGCAAAAAGCTCCAGTGAACTCCAGATCTGCGGATGAATGGCCGCAGAAGCGACTTCCGCTTCTACGACTGAAGATCTGCTTATGCGGTTTGAGAGGAAAAGACAAGAACCGCTTTTGCGGTTGCAGATCCGCTTTTGCGGAAGCGCAGAAGCGTCTAACTTTCCGCTTCTGCGCAACAGGAACTATTGAGGAAAACCGCATTTGCAGTTGAAGATCCGCTTTTTCGGAAACGCAGAAGAGACATGTGTTCGCTTCTGCTGTCGCTGGCGTTATTGACTATTTTCGCTTTTGTGATATATTTTCCACCTCTGAACCGCATCTGCGGTTACTTTTCCACAGATGCGAAGGCAGTGCATCAGGCTTGGGGCAAATTGGATATTTCATAATTTCTCTCCCCAAATCAGTTTTATACTCGTCCCAGCAGACATTTTAGATATCTTTGGCTTATTTTCAATCCTCATAGACTAGAGAGAACATTTTTGGAAGCTAAGGTTTTGCGCACACACTTGGGTCTTGAAAATTGAAGCTTGTGGTTAAGATTTTCTTACCCATTTATGTTTATTTCTTCATTTCCTTGCTTTAATTGAATATTTAAATGTGTAGTATTTATTTTCAACACTTGAATCTTGTTTACGGGAATATTCATATTTAAAGTGTGGATTAAATACCTTGTTGTGCTTATGTATTGAATGATTTTTATATATTTATGAAGTGAGTTATTGTTACTTTAATTATTCTTATTCTTTAAATATTTCCAAAGGGATTAGCTAACACTAGGACTCGCCCATTAACACCGAATTAATTTTGGGAATGATAATTTGGGGTTGGGAAAGATTAATTAACAAGAACTTGAGGTGTTAACCCTCATTTTATAGATTCTGCCTAGGGATAGGATTGAACTACTTGTAGCCATTCCGGATGTGCTTAATCTTCTGATTGTTTTAGGGATAATTCAATTAGGAAGTCTTGTTAGTCTTCGGAAGAAGCTAATTAAAAATTATTATCCGTGGCTAATTAACACAAACTCACTCATACTTGTAAAATCGTGAAATACATTGGATCAACCATACTTGTAGCCATTAATTATTTTACTTGCTTTGTAGGTTAGTTTATATTTCCGCATTTAGATATAAAATACTTTTTCAACCAACATTCTTAGTGTTTGGCATTGCGCAATTAGCGATAAGTTTCTTACATTCCTAATCGCCTACACATTGTTCTCTGTGGATTTGACTCTGACTCATAGTTGGATAAATTATATTGATGCGACCGTATCTATTTCTTTTTAGTAGTGGATTTGGATGTCACTAATTGCCATAACTCATAAAAGAGTAATACCCACTACTCTTCTCTATTATCTATATACCTCCCACAACTCCTATACTTTAGAGTTATGGTTATACCTCTCATACCTCCATAACCTCCCCATGATCTTTCTCCATAATCTAGAATATTTAGTGTCATGTTTATGACATTCTTTGTATACCTCTATGTAATACAATAAATATAGGATGAACGTACTTTACACATTTGAAAGAAACAGAATCTCTCCTCTCTTTCTTTCTATATCTCTTATCTGTTTTCTTATTTTATGTTATTACTTTGAGCTTAGTTTCTTAACACATTATCAGCACGAATTGCTATATTCTTTATATATTTTCTATAACACATGAAAGCCTTCCATGGGAGCTACAACCTTGAATCAATTTGGTTGAGCCTGTGAAAATCTGGGCATTTCGTCGCCATATCAGTGTTGTGTTTGCTTCTATTTTACAGGGAGTATAATTTTTCATTTGTCATGAATTTTATAATTAACTTACCTAATATTTATGACTTGGTTTAATTTGAGTTACTTAACAATTTAGTTTCATTCGTGAAGATGTATACATATGGAGAACTTGCTTTAGAGTGACAAACAAGAGCATATTATGATGCCTTGACATCATCTCCCATATACTGCTCCGACAGTTTGCAAGAAAAGATTATGGAACTGTTAACTATTGAGAAATTTTCTAATTAAATTTATAACAATAATAAAAATTTAAATTTATGTTGTGGTCAAAATAAGTTTTATATAATTAAGATAGTTTTCCCCCTTTATATTCGATCATATAGTTGTTCGTGAAAAAGATCAATATGAACTTTCATTTAAGTTCGGGAAACAAATAATTGATTATTAGAAAGTAGTATATCATGAATATCTCAACGGTGAGTCCACTTAGACTTGGTATGCCATTGTATAAGAATAAGACATGAGGTTTGAGTCCTGGTGCACTATGATGATAAAAGTTAAATTTGAGTCCCAACTCAGTATGGCTTAATATGCCTTTATATGGGTAAACATTGAGTTTGAGTCACAATGAACTATATTGATGATATGATGATGACTAAAGAAAAATAAAGTAATTTTCATAAAAATGTTTGAAGCTTGTCCCACTTGATTTTCTCCATTCTTGAAATGAATGAGTAGCTAACGGTGCATAATAAGTCTAAATAAGACAAGTGGTATACCAATGAACGTGAGTGTGCCAAAGACCAAAATAATATAGTCATTATTATGGTAAATATAAAAAAGAGAACAATAAAGGTTCTCAAAATAATCTTTCGATGGTAAAGGAATTATCTATCAATATAGCCAGTAAATATGAGGCACGCTCAGACAATTATAGTTCATTTTTGAAAGAATGCGACTTGTGACAAGTACTGTAAATGCAGACTCATTCCTCAAAGTGAATTTGAAAATATACATGTGATATAAATTATGCATAAGAATGGGCTTATGCATGGTTGTATAAATACCACAACTCACTGTAACGACCCGACGGGTCATTTTGCTTTTAGAACCTCGTTCCCCCAAATAAAACTTCCCGTACTTGCTTTATCTGGTTTACGACCCGTGGGATGGTTGGTTCGGGATTTGAAAGAGTTTGGGTTGAAATATGCTCATTTGATTCCTTATGATTTTCTTAAAAGGCTAAGTTTGACTTTGGTCAATATTTTTAGCAAATGGACCCGGATTCATATTTTGACGACCTCGAAGGGTCCTGTCACGACCCTAGTTCACCAATCGTGAATAAGTCATGACAACACCTGGTCTTCATGATCAGGTAAGCCTAATGTTGCGGCAACATAATAATTGCTAAAAATAGAGAAAATAAATTAAATATCTAAAGAAAGCTGTATTGAATGCCGCTCGATATGTACAACTCAATATCACAAGTCTGACACAATTTCGAAAACCCAAAAACTCACGGGCAATACAGTCTACAGAAGTATATAGTAAGGCTCCAAAATTCTAGAATATCTAACAATCGGAAGAAGGAAAACAAAGTACTATAGATAGAGTAAGAGGGAGACTCCTCGGTCTGCGGACGCATCAGATCTACCTTGAAGTCTTTATAGTCCTCCTGCCTCACTGATAGTGCACCTAAGTAGAGGTACCTGGATGATCTTCTCATGAAAAACATGCGCATGAAGGGCATGAGTACACCACAATTGTACTCAGTAAGAGCCAAGCCTAACCTTGGTTGGGTAGTGACGAGGAAGGTCAGGGCCCTACTGAGGCAAAATATAATAATAACAATAATTAACAACATAATAATCTGACAGAAATAATAAGTACAACAGTGAAATAAGACAGGTCAACGAGGCAAATAACAACTACAAAGATAGAGTAAAACACGTAGAAAAACACACCTCAATGTCAAGATACTAATGAGGGTCTCCCAGGATACCATCCTATAGCCATTTCCTCAACTATCCAGTGGATTTCCCGGGATACCGTCCCGTAGTCCAACTCATGTACCAAAAATGAAGGATTTCCTGGGATACCGTCCTGTAGTCCCAAAGTAAAAGTGTAGGGGGATCTCCCGGGAATCGAACTAGTAGTCCCAAAGTAAACAGACAAGGGGTGAAGCTACTGGAATCCCACATCCGTTGTCCCAATGTAAATGCGTAACCACAGCCAGAAACAACCAAGTAATGAAGTATAAAAAATAACAACAGATAGAACTGTCCTAGCATGCTTCACGTAGTGCAGTCAAAAAAACTTAAGCAATTAGACATTCAAATCAGCTAAGCATGCTTTTCCTAATCTAGCATGAGTCATATATAATGCAAATAAGAATAAGAACTAAATTTCCATAGCTTAAGTAAAAACCGGGATTTCATCAATCAGCTCAAGTACGCGCTCAAATATCAAGTAAAAATCCTAAGGGGAAAGGTACTCCACACAAGGTTAGACAAGTCACTTACCTCGAACCGGCTCAATATAACTAGAAATCGTGCCTTTGCCATGAGTATCCGATTCCAAATGGTCCAAATCTATTCAATTCAATTAATTGTGAATAATATTGCAATTAATTGATTCCACTATTAAATTTAAAGCTAGGGTGCGAAAATAGATAAAATGACAAAATGACCCTCCAGCCAACGTCTCGGAATCAAATAATTTTCACATTTGCCGAACCCTCGTACTCTCACGAGGCTAACCATACAAAAATCTCCCAAATTGGAGGTTAAATGCCCCCTCAAAACCCAATAGTTTGGTCTATAAAATTTCACCCAATTTTCATTCAAAAAATCCGAAATTTATAGATGAATTCGTGATTAGATTAGTGGATTTTAAGAATAAGGGAGTAAAGAATCGTTGCCCAGTAGGTACCATTGAAAACCCTTTGAAATTTCTCCCAAATCCGAGCTCTCTAGCATGAGTTTTGTTAAAAATGGCTAAACTCTCGTTTTGAAATATTTATATCTGCCCAGGGATTTTATTCAATGCGATCACATGAAACTGAGTGTGATCGCGGAAGGAAAATTTTAAAGGTTAAAAATTTGGTTTATGAGAATGCAGCCTAAGGCCTGCGATCGCAGATGAAGGAGAAACAGGCTTATGCGATAGCGAACAAGGCCATGTGATCGCGTAGAAGGATTTGATCACTGAGCCACCGGCTCAACTTGTTCAATGCGAACACGGAAGAGGCACTAATATCGCGTAAAAGGAAAGGGGTAGTGATATGCGATCGCAGACCAACTCACGCGATCGCAAATAAAGAATTGGCCCCCCTCCAAATTTACACTATGTGATCGCACGAGGGAAGCTGCAGAGAAGAAAAGTCTGCAACAGACCTGGGCAAAAATCAGCAATTTTTCCACAACTAAAAATTGCTCTGTTGAGCACCCGAAATACACCCGAGGCCCCCGAGACCTCAACCAAACCTGCGGACATATCCCATAACATCATTAAAACTTGTACCAATCCTTAAACCACCTAAAACAATGTCGGAAATACGAATTAATCAAATTTTCAAGCCTAAGAACTTCAAATTCCAACAAAACATGCTTTCGACCAAAAACCTAACCAAACCTTGCCTGAATGATTTGAAATTTTGCACAGACATCCCAAATGACATGACGGATCCACTGCAACTTCAAGAATTCCATTGCAACCCTCGCATAAAAAACTCACTATCAGACCGGAAACTTTAAAAATTCAAACTTCGGCATTTCAAGCCTAAATAAACTATGAGCTTCCAAAATACATTCCAAATATGGTCCCAACCTCGAAATCACCTAACAGAGCTAACAGAACCCTCAGATTTCCATTCTGAGGTCATATTCACACTATTTCGATTACGTACCATTTTTCAACACTTAACTCTCATTTAGGGACTAAGTGTCCCAAAATACTCCGAATCCTAACATCCAACGTCCCGACGAACCAAAATAGCATAAATGAACTTAGGGGAAGCAGCTAATGGGGGATAGGGCCATAAATTCCAAATATGACCGGCCGGGTCGTCACATGTCTGTAGGAAAATATGGGACCAGGGCGTATGCTCGAAATCGAATTTCGACGTCCCTAGCTTGAGTAATAAATTTTTACTAGAAAATGTTAATCTAAAAATTTAAGGATTTAAAGTAACTAATTAATGATTGATCACTTGGTTATCAGGCTCGTATGTTGGTTTTGGAGCCTAGTACAGGTCCGATGTAACATGTAAAGACTTGCCCGTAAATCGTAGTAGTTTAAGTGTGTTTCGACTCGTTAGTGAAATATTAAGAACTTGAAGTTCATAAGTTTGATTCATTTGGTTTTAGGGGGTGATTCTTAGATTTAGCATTGTTTTGGGCATTCTGAATGTTATAGTAGGTCTGTTTCATGATTTCAAACTTGTCTCTATGTTTGGGCGGGGCTCGGGAGCCCCAAGCGTCAATCGAATAAGGCTCGGGTGAAGTTAAAATGTTAGGAAGTGTTGAAGCATATGCTTCTATCATAACTGCACATGCGGTTGGCCAACAATAGGTGCGACACCGCAGAAGCGGTCCGTCTATCGAAGATGTGGCCGAGGTGGGTGAGATCGAAAACCGTAGAAGCGACTTCATGACCGCAGAAGCAGTCGCAGCCCACCAGGCAGGTTTTGCAAATGGCCCAATTTCTCGCAGAAGCGGGAACAGAGATGTGGTCCTCTGACCGCAGATGGGGAAATCGCTGAAGTAGTGAGCTTCATTTAATACGGGTTCTAAGTCATTTTTGACCACTTTTAACTCCTCCATCAGCGATTTTGGGAGCTTTTGAGAGAAGAATTCCACCAAGAATCTTGATGTAAGCTTATCCCACTTATTCCTAGTTTAATACTTGTGTTTTAGGCAGATTAAACACTAGGATTAAGGTAAAATCATGGGGTTAGAGCAAAACCTAGGGCTTTGACAAAAGTTAGATTTAACCACAAAATTTGTTATGAAATGAATTAGAAATCATATATTATTGATCCTTAAGTTATAGAGAACAACTTCCTTCAACAAATTTCGCAATCCGGGCATGCGGGCCTGGGGGCAGATTTTAGGAAACTTTTGGTAAGGGTTGGGAAATTGCTTAAATAGATAGCATACAATCTTGTGAGCTTACCTTGATTAATTCTTACCTCATTTAACTAGTTTTGTATTGTTCAGCTCCGAATTGAAGATTTGGGTTTGTTTTTTATATTGAAAGTGCATTTTAGAGCAAGGTGAGTCTTCTTTCTAACCTTTTATGTGGGAATTATCTTCGTATGTGTAATAATTTATTGATTTTCTACTAAATGTGGGGGGCTACATACGCACTAGGTGACGAGAGTCTGTGCTTAGCTACTATTATGTTAACTATCCGGGTAGTTGAGGACCCGTATCATGCTATATTTGTGAATTATTTATACTATCTTGCTAACGTGATCACTTAGGATATGCTAGAAACTTGGAAAGGAATATAAGTGAATGTATATACTTGTTGGACACTTATATGAATTTGTTTGAAAATAAATGCTCCTTCATGTGTTTTCTTGATAATAATTGTTAATTGTGGATCAGGCCGATCGCCTCAGTAGAAATAAAGGCATCTATGATTCGCGCCATTCGACCTCTGGCAGTGCACATTTTATTTCCTGTTGGATCTGGCCGTCGACCTCTGCATAATGTGTGCATGATATCTATGTGAAATTATTATCCATGACTTATTACCTCTTGCTACAAACTGTTGATTATTTGTGACTCTCATGCTTAGCAGAACACTTTATTAGATTATTTGACCCTAGTAAGTATTAAGTCGACCTCTCGTTTCTGCTTCTTCGAGATTAGACGGGATAATTACTGGGTATATATTATTTATGTACTCATACTACACTTATGTACTTAATTGTACAGGATCTGAGGCAGGTACATCTGGCTATTAGTCTGGTGCACGGCCCCGATTTATAGACTGAGACTTCCACGGTGAGCTGCTCTCTTCCTGTGCCATTTAAAAGCTTGATGGAGTCTTCCTTTACTTTTGCTATCTATTCTATCTCGAACAGTAGAATAATTTTATTCCTTTGTACATTCTACTAGTTGTCCACTACTTCTGACACCAAGTCTTGGCACACACATTAGTCAACTATTATTTTGCGATTGTATAATTATTTTTGGACATTACTGATTATTTTTGGTTTTAAATTTAACTTAAGGAATTGATACACTTATTTTTAGTTAAAGTAAAATGAGAACCTAATTATGTTTCCGCGTTGGCTTGTCTTACAACGGTGTCGGGTGCTATCACGATCTATTACGGAAATAGATCGTGACACTCACTTCTAAGGGAGGTTTGAGAGAAATAAATATAATGAATATTACAATGTGGTTACATGAATATGTCATTGGTCGCGTACATGTAGTACGCCAAAAATATATTGTCATGCTTTATAAAAAGATATTAAAGGCAAACTAAAGCAAGAAATAATTTTGTTTATGATGATTTTGACCATGACAATTATTATGATATGTTTTTCTCCGTGAAAGAGACATTCGCCATATGGAATGTGAAAAAAAGTCTTGTAGTACAAAATCAATTAAGAGCTCCAAAATAACTAATTTGTTACTACTTGGATAAATGAAATTGTTCAGGACAATGATATTGTAGTAAGTCTCCAAAGAAAATTTTTGAGTTTTAAGTATAGTAGCCAAAGTTATTGGCATTTGAGACTATAAATGAAAGGAAGATTGATTATCTTCATATTACAATAATCATACCGGATAAATATGAAAGGTTACCTGATTTTTCTTATATTTGTATTACATATGTATAAGCATGATGATAGAATCACATACCATAGTAAATTAGATATTTACTGAAATAACAATCAGTTGGCATGACCGGTTGATCATCTCGGTTCAATTATGATGCAAAAAATTGATTCAAAATTCATATTGACATATATTGAAGAAATAGATAGTTCTTCAAGAATTCTCTTATGCTGTTTATTCTCATGATATACCAGTTAAGGTTGGGATTGAATCCTTTAATTTCTGGAACGAATAGAAGGTGATATATATATGGGCCCAGTCACCTACCATGTGGACTATTTACTATTATATGAATTTAATAGATGCATCTATTGTATGGTCACATTTGCATTTGTTGTCAACTTGCAATGTGAATTTTACAAGGTTGATTGCTCAAATTATTAGAGCACAGTTCCAGAATATAAACTATGACAATTTATCTTGATAATGCTGGTTTAAATCCAATTTGGTTTAGCAAAAATTATATTCCTCCAATTATAGTTAAACTATTGGGTATGATATGTATTATTTAACATACAACAACACTTGTACGCATCTAGCCAAGTTATGATAAATGCTCCCTATCACAATTGGTTAGGGGTCAGGAACCAAATAACTTTTATCTAGAATATAAATGTACTATATGATTTAATTATCCCACTACAATGCACAGTGATGGTTTCCCAAAGAAGGTCAGGATATGTGTTGATGATCCCAATATTAGGGGAAAAAATGGGTAGCTGAAAAGTGATACGCGGAATGAATTATTATGAATACATCTAGATCTTCGTACAAATAAATGTGAACTTGAAGTTCAAGTGATAATTCATTTGCAAAATATTGCCAGGGGCATCTACTGACCCAAAGCTACATGCCATATTTCAGCTGCTAATGCTCCAACTAAAATAAAGTCTATGATGGACAAAGTTTTTGGAATGCATGAAGCGTAATAGACTAATCGGTTCCAAAGATACATCTCATTGAAGAAGGAGAGGAGAAAATGCTCAAGTTGGTCATAATAAGGAGGCAAGTGCTTCATACGAGAACCATGACATAACACTTTATAAGACCTCATGGATGAGGCTCAGGTACTTGAAAATAATGAGATCTCGATATGTTATGTCTTTATTGTGTATGAGGGAACCAGTGTAAACTGATCATCGATGATATTGTTTATATAATGTAGCATTCAATATTTTTAATATTGAAGAGGATCTTGAGCTCACGTCTGTCATGGAATTTGGATAGATAAATGATTTATCAATTAAAAATACACAATCAAGATTGACTTCACTTGAAAAATGTGAAGTTTTGGACTAATAGTCCCAACACATGAAAGTATAAAGCCAATGGTGTTACACAAGAGTTTGTGTAAATGTCCTAACATTGATTACATGGAAACATATTCCCTTGTGATGGATACAATTACTTTCAGATTTTAGTCTGCAAATACCTAGTAAATTTGAAATGCGTATATAAAAATTACTGAATGATTTAAACAGTTCTGAACCATATTAAAGATCCAAAGAAATTCATTAAATAAAGCTTCAACAAAATTTTATGTGGATTAGAGCAATCATGGCGTACATGATTTATTTTTGTATCTATTGAAATTGGTGCACTATACATCTCGCTAGAACCATGAGTATAACAATATGCTAGTGAGATATAGTTTTACTCTTATATTAAGATATTGAAATACTATTAGTATTATATTGAAAAAGAAATCATTGATGTAGATTTGTTTATTCTACGAAATACTGTCAAGATTTTGTTGGTGACGCAAATGCAGGCATTTTCTGAAGTTTTTTCTTCAAACAATCTACTTGTATCAACCTATAAAGCAGTTGACTCAATACATAAAAGGTGTGTGGCTTTTTCTTGAAAAGAAGATTCCAATAATAGTGAAGACGATGATATTGTAACGACCCGGCCGGTCGTTTCTGGATTGTATGCCCCGATCCCCCATTAGTTGCTTTCTTTAAGTCCATTTATGCTATTTTAGTTTGTTGGGATGTTCGATTCTAGAATTCGGGGTGTTTTGGGACACTTAGTCCCTAAATAAGAGCTTAATAGTTGAAAAATGGTCCATATTAGGAACACTATTAAGATTACCTCGGAATGGAAATCTGATGATTCCATTAGCTCCGTTAGGTGATCTCAGGGTTGGGAGCATGTTCGGAATGTATTTTAGAGGTCCGTAGCTCATTTAGGGTTGAAATGTCGAAGTTTGAAATTTTTGAAATTCCGGTCCGATAGTGAATTTTTGATCCGAGGGTCGGTTTGGGATTTTGGAAGTTGATGTAGCTTCGTCTTGTCATTTTGGATGTGCGTGCAAAATTTCAGGTCATTCGGACAAGTTTTGGATAGGTTTTTGATCAAAAATGTGTTTGGTTAGAATTCAAAGTTCATAGGCTTGAATCCTTGGTTAATTTGTGTTTCCGGCGTTGTTTTAGGTAGTTTAAGGATTTTAACAAGTTTGAACGATGTTATGGGTCATGTTTGTGGGTTTGGTTGAGGTCCCGGGGGCCTCGGGGGTGTTTCGGATGCCCAACAGAACAATTCCAGAACTTTGAAAATTGCAGATTTCTGTTGCAGACTATTGCTCTCTGCGATCTCATTCCAAGTCATGCGATCACGTAGTAGAAAAAATAGCTGACCATTTTCCTTCAATGCAATCGCATAAACCCTCATGTGATCGCATAGTTATTGATTTCCCTTCTCCGCGATCGCAATACCCTTTCTGTGATCGCATAGCAGTACTTCATTACCTTACGCGATCGGAATCCTGTCCCTGCGATCGCATAGGCCAGTTTTCCAAGCCTTCAAATTCTACTCTACGCGATCGTAATCCTGTCTGTACGATCGCGTAGATCATTTTCCAGACCTTCAAATTTTACTCTACGCGATCGCAATCCCTTGTACGTGATCGCATTGAAGAAAATATCTGGGCAGAATATAACATTTCAAAACGAGGGTTCTTCTATTTTTGCAAAAACTGAAGCTAGGGAGCTCGGTTTTGGGAGATTTTTCGAGGTATTTTCATAAGCGATTATTGGGTAACGATTCCTTACTCCCTTATGATTAATATCCACTAATCTAAACTCGAATTCCTCCATTAATTTCGAATTTTGGATGAAACTTGGGGTCAATTTTTTAGAACTAATTTTGACGATTTGAGGGGGCATGTGACCTCCAATTTGGGAGATTTTATATGGTTAGACTCGTGTGAGTACGAGGGTTCTGAAAACATAAAAATATTTTGATTCCAAGCCGATGGCTGGAGGGGTATTTTTGTCATTTTACCCATTTTCGCGCCTTAGCTTTAATTTTAACAGTGTAATCAATTATTTGCAATGTTATCTACACTATGTAATTGGTTTGAATATATTTGGGCCACTCAGAGTCGGATACTCGTGGAAAGGGCATTATTTCTTAGCGATTTTGTACCGGTTTGAGGTAAGTGGCTTGTCTAACCTTGTGTGGGGGACCTCCCCCCTTACGATATATTATGTGTTGATTTAAATGCCTTGTACACGAGGTGACGAGCGTGTACTTGTGCAAATTGTTAAAAATCCACTTACTTGAATTTCTCAAACTGTGTTATCTCTGTTATTTGACTGTGTCAAATGCAAGATTTATCATGTGTTAGTTAGATGAGTAAGATTAGATAGGATTAATTGCCTAAATGCTTAACTGTCTCAAGTGAAATCACATGGAACATGTTGGGATAGAATATAATTTTTAATTATAGTTGTGTATTCCATTTTTCTGAGTATTTTCCTTGTTTGATTGTGTTTTGTATTGTGGACTGCGGGTTCAATTCCCGGAGATCCTAGTTACTGATAAATGGACTGTGCTCTCAATTCCCGATGACCCTGGTCACTGATAAATGAACTGCAAGTTCAATTCTCGGAGATCCTAATTACTGATAAATGGACTGCGGGTTCCATTCCCGGAGATCCTGGTTACTAATAAATGGACTGCGGGTTCAATTTTTGAAGATCCGGGTTACTGATAAATGGACTACGGGTTCAATTCCCGGAGATCCTGGTTACTAATATAAATGGACTACAGATTCAATTCCAAGAGATCCTGTGCTACTGAGTTAAATGGATTGTGGGTTCAATTCCCGGAGATCTTGTGCTATTGATCCTGTACTTGTTATGTTATTTTCCTTGTTTAGCTTAGCTGTCAATGACTTGAAGTTTCTATTCTGTTTCTTTGCTGTCATTTCCAATTTTCTCCTACTTACACTGTTAGATATTGTTATTATGGTTATTCTCAGTAGGGCTCTAACCTTCCTCGTCACTACTTCATCGAGGTTAGGCTTGGCACTTACTGAATACCGCCGTGGTGTACTCATGCTACTCTTCTGCACACCTTTGTTGTGCAGATCCAGGTTCATCTGATCAGGCACACCATCGGTGATTGCGGAGCTATTTCGGGAGACTTGAGGTATGCATCTGCTGCTGCGTCCGCAGATCCGAAGGGTCTCCTTCTACTCTTCCTTAGCGATAGTAGTTCATTTCTCTTTTGTTTCGGTTGTACAGATACTCTTGGAGTCATAGTTTTAAACTCTTTAGCCTGTGTTTTCCCGTGAGTTTCCGGGTCTTGCAGGTTGTATTTCAGTACTTATGATGAAATGTATATGTCAGGCGGCATTTGTTTTTAGTTGTTTCGTAAAGGCTGTAAATTCCAAAATTTGTGTTAGGCTTACCTAGTCGCGAAGACTGGGTGTCGTCATGACATGTTCACGATTGGTGAACTAGGGTTGTGACAAGTTGGTATCATAGCTCTAGGTTCATAGGAGTCACAGGTCACAGGCCGGTTTATTAGAGTCTTGCTGATCGATACGGAGACGTCCGTATTTATCTACGAGAAGCTATATAACTATTTAGGAAAAAATCTTCATTTCGTTTGAATTCCCTGTCGTGCGATATTTTGACACCAAATTTAAAGTTCTGTCTTCTATTCTCTTACAGATGGTGAGGACAAGTGCTACTCGAGATGATCAGGCACCCGTGCCCCTTACTGTAGCATTTAGAGGCTGGGGCCGGGGTAGAGGCCGAGGACGTGCATGTGGTGCAGCGAGAGCACCTGCGCAAGCTGCCGCCGAGGTATCACCAATAAATCTATCCGGAGCCTAGACACTTGACGCGCCTACAGCTACTACTACTCCAGCCCTTCAGAAGACTTTGGCACAGTTCTTGAGCATGTTCGGTACAATTATTCAAGATGGATTGATTCAGGTTGTACCTACTACTACGCAGATCGAGGAAGGGACCCAGACTCCCACCGCCCCTACTCCAATTCAGCGGGTAGTGAGGACCTCTCGCCGAGTAGAGTATAGGTGAGTTCCAAAGGGAAATTATCGAAGAGTGAGTAGACCTCGCGAACCGGGGGTTATACTGGTCCTTATTTCGGAGGCAGGGTGCATCATGGTAGAGGTTTTGTGGGTCAGCCAGCTTAGTTTACATCTAAGAGTTCCCACAGAGTTTCAGGTATTCAGGGGTCTTGGAGCACCCATACTACACAGTTCCCACCGATGCCTTCTCCCAGAGTTTGTTTCGAGTGTGGAGACACCTGTCACATTGTGAGGGAGTTCCCTAGACTTGGGAGGGGTGCGCCTTCACAAACATCACAGCCTCAGCATACTCCACAAGGTCAGCAGGCCATCGTTCCAGCCCTAGTTGCCACCCCACCTACCCTTATCGAGAATGTTGCCTCCAATTCTGTCATCACAGGTATTGTCATGGTTTGTTATTAAAGTGTATCGGTTCTATTCGATCCTGGTTCTACTTTTTCATATGTGTCATCTTATTTTGCTTCACATCTGGGTATGCCTCGGGATTCTTTAAGTGCCCCCGTTTATGTTTCTACTCCTGTGGGATATTCTCTGGTTGTGGACCGTGTGTATTGGTCGTGTTTGGTCACTATTTGTGCTTTTAAGACAATGGATGATCTTTTGTTGATCGGTGTGGTTGACTTTGATATTTTGGGCATAGACTGTTTATCGCACCATCATGCTATTCTTGATTGTCATGCTAAGACCGTGACGCTGGCTATGCCAGGAATTCCACGTATTGAGTGGAGTGGTACTCAAGATCACACCCCCAGCCCGGTTATTTCCTTTCTTAAAGCTCAACGTATGGTTGAGAAGGAGTGTGCTACTTATCTAGCTTATGTGAGGGATGTCAGTGTTGACACCACTTCTATTAATTCATTCCCTGTGGTACGAGACTTCTCCGATGTGTTTCCAGTTGATCTTCCGGGCATTCCGCCCGATAGAGATATCGATTTTGGTATTGATTTGTTGCTGGGCACTCAGCCCACTTCCATTCCCCCATATCGTGTGGCTCCTCCTGATGTTGAAGGAGTTGAAGGATCAGTTACATGAGTTGTTGGGTAAGGGTTTCATTCGACCCAGTGTTTCACCTTGGGGTGCTCCTGTGTTCTTTGTAAAGAAGAAGGACGGTTCTATTCATATGTGCATTGAATATCGCTAGTTGAACAAAGTTACAGTGAATAACTGGTATCCTTTTCCACGTATTGATGACTTATTTGATCAGCTACAGGGCGCATAGGTGTTCTCCAAGATTGATTTGCTCTGTTTATCATCAGCTGAAGATTCGGGAGCAAGATATCCCGAAGACTGCCTTCAAGACTTGGTATGGTCATTACGAGTTCCTCGTTATGTCTTTCGGGCTGACTAATGCCCTAGAAGCTTTCATGCACTTGATGCATAGCGTATTCAGGCTATATCATGATTCGTTCGTGATTGTTTTTATTGATGATATTTTGGTATATTCTCGGAGTCGGAAAGAGCATGATCAGCACCTGAGGATAGTGCTTCAGACTCTGAGGGAGAAGCGATTATATGAAAAGTTCTCTAAATGTGAGTTTTGGCTGAGTTCGGTGGCATTCCTAGGCCACGTGGCGTCAAACGAGGGTATTCGAGTGCATCCGAGGAAGGTGTAGGCCGTGCAGGGTTGGCCCTGGCCCTCTTCCGCTTCTGAGATCCATAGTTTCCTTGGTTTGGCGGGTTATTACCATCGCTTTGTGGAGGGGTTCTCTTCCATCGCAGCACCTATGACCAGATTGACCCAAAAGGGTGCCCCTTTCCAGTGGACATAGGAGAGTGAGGCGATCTTCCAAAAGATCAAGACAGCTTTGATTTCGGCCCCAATCTTGATGTTGCCTACCGGTTTGGGGTCCTATACAGTTTATTGTGATGCCTCACGGGTTGGACTTGGGGTGGTATTGATGCAGGACGATAGGGTAATTTCCTACAAATCCCGACAACTAAAGGTGCATGAAAAGAACTAACATGTTCATGATCTTGAGTTAGCTGCCATTGTTCACGCCTTGAAAATCTGGCGCCATTATTTGTATGGGGTTCCTTGTGAGATTTACACCGATCATTGGAGTTTGCAGCACTTTCTTAAGTAGAAGGACCTGAATATGCGTCAGAGGAGATGGTTAGAGTTGTTAAAGGATTACGATATTACTATTCTTTATCACCCGGGCAAGGCCAACGTGGTTTCCAATGCCTTGAGTCGGCGGGCGGAGAGTTTGGGGAGTTTGGCCTATCTACCAGCCTCAGAGAGACCTATGGCGATGGATGTTCAGGCCTTGGCTAGGCAGTTTGTTAGATTGGATCTTTCATAGCCCAGCCAGGTTCTGGCATGTGAGGTTTCTCGGTCTTCTTTATTTGATCACATCAGGGAGCGGTATTTTGATGACCCTCATTTGGTTGTTCTTCAGGATAGAGTTTGGCGTGGTGATGCTCGAGATGTTACCATCGGGGATGATGGAGTGATGAGGATGCAGAGGCGTATTTGTGTGCCCAATGTGGATGATCTTTGAGAGTTGATTCTAGCTGAGGCCCATAGCTTGCGGTGTTCCATCCATCCGGGTGATGCGAAGATGTATCAGGACTTGAGGCAACACTATTGGTGGAGGCGGATGAAGAAGGATATAGTTGATTTTGTTTCTAGGTGCCTCAACTGCCAGCACGTGAAGTATGAGCACCAGCGTCCGGGTGGGTTGCTACAGCAGATTGAGATTTCCATAGTGGAACTGGGAGCGCATCACCATGGACTTCATATCTGGACTTCCATGGACTGTGATGAAGTTTGATTCTATTTGGGTTATTGTGGATCGGCTGACCAAATCCGCCCATTTCATACTACTTATTCTTCGGAGCGGTTGGCGGAGATCTATATCAGGCAGATAGTCCGGTTGCATGGCATTCCAGTTTCCATCATTTCAGACAGAGGCACTCAGTTTACTTCACAGTTCTAGAGAGCCGTGCAGCAGGAGTTAGGCACTCAGGTGGAGCTGAGCACGACATTTCACCCCCAGACGGATGGACAATCTGAGCACACTATTTAGATTTTGGAGGATATGCTTCGCGCGTGCGTGATTGAGTTTGGAGGGTCATGGGATCACTTCTTGCCACTGGCAGAGTTTTCTTATAACAACAGCTATCGGTCCAGTATTCAGATGGCGCCGTATGAGGCCTAATATGGTAGGAGATGCAAGTTCCTAGTGGGATGGTTCGGGCCGGGCGAGGCTAGGTTATTGGGTACAGAGATGGTCCAGGATGTGATGGACAAGGTCAAGGTGATTCAGGATAGACTCCGTACAGCCCAGTCCAGACAAAAGAGTTATGCGGACAAGAAGGTTTGCGATGTGGCATTTATGGTCGGTGAGCAGGTTCTACTTTGGGTCTCGACCATGAAGGGCGTCATGAGATTTGGAAAGAAAGGGAAGCTGAGTCCGATATTTATTGGGCCTACGAGATTTTTAGGCAAGTTGGGGAGGTTTCATATGAGCTTGCCTTATCTCTTAGCCTAGCCGGAGTCCATCCGGTATTTCATGTTTCTATGCTCCGGAGATATCATGGTGACCCATCGCACATATTGGATTTCAGTTCAGTCCAGCTGGACAAGGATCTATCTTATGTTGAGTAGCCAGTGGCCATTTTGGACAGGCAAATCAAAAAGTTGATGTCAAAGAATATCACGTCGGTGAAGGTCCAGTGGCAGGGTCAGCCGGCCAAGGAGGCGGAGACCGAGCAGGATATGAGCAGCTAGTACCTTCATCTCTTTGCTACCTCATGTATGTTTTCTATGCTTGTTCGAGGACGAACGAATGTTTAAGTGTAGGAGGCTGTAATGACCCGGCCGGTCATTTTTGGAATTTATGCCTCGATCTCCCATTTACTGCTTTCCCTAAGTCCATTTCTGCTATTTTGGTTTGCCGGGATGTTCGTTTCTAGGATTCAGGGTGTTTTGGGACACTTAGTCCCTAAATGAGAGCTTAATAGTTGAAAAATGGTCCGTATTCAGAATAGTGTTAAGATGACCTCGGAATGGAAATCCAATGGTTTCGTTATCTCGTTAGGTGATCTCGGCGTTGGGAGCATGTTCGGAATGTATTTAGGAGGTCCGTAGTTCATTTAGGCTTGAAATGCCGAAGTTTGAAATTTTTGAAATTCTGGTCCAATAGTGAATTTTTGATTCGAGGGTCGGTTTGGGATTCCGGAAGTTGTTGTAGCTTTGTCTTGTCATTTTGGATGTGCATGCAAAATTTCAGATCATTCGGACATGTTTTGGATAGGTTTTTGATCGAAAATGTGTTTGGTTAGAATTCAAAGTTCATAGGCTTGAATCCTTGGTTAATTCGTGTTTCAGGCGTTGATTTAGGTGGTTTAAGGATTTAAACAAGCTTGAACGATGTTATGGGTCTTGTCAGCGGGTTTGGTTGAGGTCCCGAGGGCCTCGAGGGCGTTTCACATGCCCAAAGGAACAATTTCGAAACTTTGAAAATTGTAGATTTCTGTTGGACTATTGCTCTCTGCGATCGCATTCCAAGTCATGCGATCGCGTAGTAGAAAAATATATCTGACCATTTTCCTTCAATGCGATCCCACAAACACTAATGCAATCGCATAGTTACTGATTTCCTTTCTCCGCGATTGCAATACCCTTTCTACAATCGCATAGCAGTACTTCATTACGTTACGCGATCGCAATCTTGTCCCTGCGATCGCATAGGCCATTTTTCCGCGCCTTCAAATTTTACTCTAAGCGATCGCAATCCTGTCCCTGGGATCGCATAGATCATATTCCAGTCCTTCAAATTTTACTCTACGCGATCGCAATCCCTTTGACGCGATCACATTGAATAAAATATCTGGGCAGAATATAACATTTCAAAACGAGGGTTCCTCCATTTTTGCAAAAACTCAAGCTAAGGAGCTCGGTTTTGGGAGGTATTTTGAGAGATTTTCAGAGGCAATTATTGAATTACGATTCCTTACTCCCTTATGATTAATATCTACTAATCTAAACTCAAATTCCTCGATTAATTTCGGATTTTGGATGAAACTTGGGGTAAATTTCTTAGAACTAATTTTGATGATTTGAGGGGGCATCTGACCTCCGATTTGGGAGATTGTTATATGGTTAGACTCGTGTGAGTACGATGGTTCTGAAAACGTAAAAATATTCCGATTCCGAGCCGATGCCTGGAGGGGTATTTTGGTCATTTTATCCATTTTCGCGCCTTAGCTTTAATTTTAACAGTGTAATCATTTACTTGTGATGTTATTTACTCTACGTAATTTGTTTGAATAGATTTGGTCCACTCTGAGTTGGATACTCATGGCAAGGGTATTGTTTCTTGGCGGTTTTGTACCAGTTTGAGGTAAGTGGCTTGTCTAACTTGTGTGGGGGACCTCTCCCCTTAGGATTTTGTCACGACCCTAGTTCACCAATTGTGAACATGTCGTGATGGCATCCAGTCCCCACGACTAGGTAAGCCTAACACGTTGCGGAATATACAAGTTATAAATACTTAAATAAGAAACAGCAGAAAAATAGCATAAAAGATATGTAATCCGTGCCGCTTGGCACATACATCCGTCACACAATGAATAAAACACTACCAAGATCCGGAACCCCACGGTAACACAGACTAAAAGAGAAAATACAACTGTGGCTCTATATGTAAAGAGTATCTAACAACGAAATGAAGAAAAATGTCAACTAGTACTACTAGAATAGAAGGAAAGCCTCCGGATCTGCGGACGTAGCAGATCATACCTCGAGGTCTCCACAAAAGCTGCGGAAATCACCTAGCACGAGCCTGCTTTGATGTACCTAGATCTGCACAACAAAAGTGTGCAGAAGAGTAGCATGAGTACACCACAGCGGTACTCAGTAAGTGCCAAGCCTAACCTCGATGGAGTAGTGACGAGGAAGGTCAGGGCCCTACTGAGAAATAATAATATAATGATGATAACAAAAATAAACAGTTTAAAAGATAATAATTTCCGAAATAACAACAATAAGATGATTACTGCAACTGTCTACAATTAAGCTAACAACAAATAAACAACTCAATAAAACAATTCCAGGACCTGTGGGAATTGAACCCACGGTCCCATTCTCAGTACCTCTGGGTCTCCGGGAATCGAACCCGCAGCCCATGTCTCAATAATATCTCAATAACTCAGGATCTCCGGGAATCGAACCTGCAGTCCCTACCAATAAGTCGGGATCTCGGGAATCGAACCCGTAGTCCACATTTCAATAATCTCAGGATCTCGGGAATCGAACCCGTAGTCCACATTTCAATAATCTCGGGATCTCGGGAATCGAACCCGTAGTCCATATTTCAATAATCTCGGGATCTCGGGAATCGAACCCGTAGTCCACATTTCGATAATCTCAGGTTCTCGAGAATCGAACCCGTAGTCCATATTTCAATAATCTCAGGATCTCGGGAATCAAACCCGTAGTCCACAACCACAACAAGTAAAGGAATACACAGAGAGAAGTATAATATGCTTAACGATAACTTCGCCGATGAACAGCGCCAGCGATTACCACGAAAACTCAAGTAAGTCAATTAAGCAACTAGACAGTTAGATTCCATCTAATCATGCTTTTCTAACTACTACCGGGTAGGAATATCGAATTTAACAACTAAAAACAGGAATATCATTCATTGAACATGAAGGAAATATAACATAATTCTGTTTGTCTCGAAACAAAGAGACTGCAGCTAATAACATAAATAAGAGAGAGACGCCGGGCCTGCGGACGTCTGCAAGCTACCTCGGTCTCAAATGTGATCAACTCCCACGCAATCGATTTACTGCTGCTGCTGCTCCTCATCGTAACCTGGACCTGTGCAAAAACGCACAGAAGTGTAGTATCAGCACAACCGACCCCATGTGCTGGTAAGTGCCTGGCCTATCCCGGCGAAGTAGTGACAAGCCTAGGACCAGACACCCACATAAACCTGTGCAATTCAATATATATGTATACCACGGAATAACAAGAAATAACCAGGTAATAACACAATAAGGAATATCTCAAAGAATTCAACAATTAACAACAGTTAATAAATTCACAAGGAAAAACAAAGTATAATGGAAACACAAGTAATATCAAGTCAAAGAATAGCAAGCAGTTGCACGGCATCACCCTTCGTGCTTTTACTCTCATCCTCACCAAATAAGCAAATAAAGTACACGGCATCACCCTTCGTGCTTTTACTCTCATCCTCACATCCATAGTACGGCGTGATCCTTCGTACATGGTTCAATAACAGGGCACGGCATGATCCTTCGTGCATAATCAATAAAACATGGCACGGCATTAACCTTCATGCATAAATAAATAAACATGGCACGGCATCACCCTTCGTGCATTATCACTCTTCCTCACCCAAATAACAATCACAGGTTAAGGGCAAAGAAAGAAGCAGTAATTCATAAACTGTCCCAACAAGGGAAATCAATAATTATCTTCACAACAAGTCCCAACAAGGGAGAACCATAACAATTCTACAACCTGACAAAGGTTCAACAATTCATCTGTGAATATATATCTCAAAATAAGCATTTTCAACGACTCACGGTCATACTAGACGCCAGTGTATGGATGCTCATCACCATAGCCCATACACCGCACTCGATCACATAACACATAACACATAATCCTATTCCCTCAAGCTAGGATAGAACAAACACTTACCTCGAGTGTTTATGAACAATTTAATCCGTGGAAATGTCTTTTTCTTTCAAATTTGGCTCCAATCCAATCGTATCTATACACAATTGATTTAATATCATCAATACTACTCAACAAACTAATTCTTAAGACCAAATACAACTTTTACAACATTCTGCCCGGAATAGTGAATTTCAACCCCGGGCCCACATGGTCGGAACTCGGGGTTAGGACCAAAATCCGGTTACCCATCCCCCACGAGTTCATGTATATGATTTGTTTCAAAATCGGACCTCAATTCGAGGTCCAATTCCCCAATTTATGAAAAACCCTATTTTCTAACAAAAACAAGAAATTCCACCATGAAAACCTTTGATTTCTAATGAAAAACATGTTTAATGATGTTAGGAAATGAAAGAATTAAGTAAAAAGTGACTTACAATTGTTTTGATGAAGAAGGAATCCGTGAAGAATCACAAATAGGTGTTTTTGTTTTGTAAAAAGTGAAGAAATGAACTTAAAATCGTGTTTTACAGGTCTCCGTGTTCGCATTTGCGAACATGGGTTCGCAATTGCGAACCCCGACCAATTTCTGGAGTTTGAAAAATAAGCTAAGGCTGGGAAGTTCGCATTTGCGAACATTTGTTCGCATTTGCGAACACTGGCAGACAAAAGGAGTGTTCGCATTTGCAAACTAATGTTCGCATTTGCGAACATAGGCTGTATAGGGCAGTGTTCGCATTTGCGAACAATGGTTCGCATTTGCGAACCAAGGCATTGCGAACTTTTGTTCGCATTTGCGAACATAGGCAGGCACTGGGGACCTTCGCAAATGCGAACAATTGTTCGCATTTGCGAACAAGGCTAGGTTAAAGGGGGCTTCGCATTTGCGATAAAGGTTCGCATTTGCGAGCCTTGCCTTACACTGTCCCCTTCGCAATTGCGAGAAATGCTTCGCAATTGCGAAGCCAACAGCTGGGTGAAAAACCAGCAGTGCAACATTTCAGAATTTAATCCAGCGGCCTATCAAATCTTTACCCGAGCCCCCCGGGATCCAAACCAAACATGTACACAACCTCAAAAACACATTATGAACTTGTTCGTGCGATCACATCGCCAATATCACCTCGTTTTCATCAAATCAAGCCTCAACTTCATGATTTTCATACCTTTGGTTTTCAAAACTTTCAAACTTGGGACTCAAGGTCCAAAACATCTCAAACGACATCCGAATGTCACCAAACTTTACAGAAATCACATATATAATATTTAAGACTTGTAACGGGCGTCGGAACCAAAATACGAGCCCGATACCAAGGTCAATTAATTCATTTCCTTTAACAATTACATCAAAAACAATTTCATAGAAAAATTCATAACTTGGGCTCTAGGTCTCAGAATTCGACTCCGGACGCATGTCCAAGTCCCATATTTTCCTACGGACCTCTCGGGACCATCCAATCTCGGGTCCGGATCCGTTTACCAAAAATGTTGACCGAAGTCAACCATATCAATATTAATATCATTTTTATCTAAATTTCTCATAGAATTCATATTTTCTATCACAAAATCTTTCCGGCTACATGCTCGGATTGTGCACGTAAATCAAGGCAACATGGAATGAGGTTTTCAAGGCCTCAGAAGCTCGAAATGATTAATAAAATAAGTGATGACCCTTTGGGTCGTCACACTGGTAGATACGCCAAACTCCCCAAACTCTCTGCCCGACGACTCAAGGCATCGGCAACCACATTAGCCTTGCCCGGATGATAGAGAATAGTAATATCATAGTCCTTCGGTAGCTCCAACCATCTCCTCTGACGCATATTCAGGTCCTTCTTTGCTTAAGCAAGTGCTGCAAGCTCCGGTGATCGGTGTAGATCTCACAAGGAACCCCATATAAATAATGACGCCAAATTTTCAAGGCGTGAACAATGGCAGCTAGCTCCAAATCATGAACAGGGTAATTCTTCTCATGCACCTTCAGCTGTCTCGACGCGTAGGCAATCACCCTACCATCCTGCATCAATACCGCACCGAGTCCAACTCGTGAGGCATCACAATATACAGTATAGGACCCCGAACCTGTAGGCAACATCAATATAGGGGCCGAAGTCAAAGCTGTCTTGAGCTTCTGAAAGCTCGCCTCACACTCGTCTGTCCACCGAAAAGGGGCACCCTTTTGGGTCAATCTAGTCATAGGTGCTGCAATCGAAGAGAACCCTCTACGAAACGACGGTAATAGCCCGCCAAACCAAGGAAACTGCGAATCTCAGTAGCGGAGGAGGGTCTGGGCCAACTCTGCATGGCCTCCACCTTCCTCGGATCTACTCGAATACCATCACTCGACACCACGTGGCCCAAAAATGCCACTGAACTCAACCAAAATTCACATTTAGAGAACTTGGCATAAGGCTGCTTCTCCATCAGAATCTGAAGCACTATCCTCAAATGTTGCTCGTGGTCTTCCCGGCTCCGGGAATATACTAGAATATCATCAATGAAAACAATCACGAATGAGTCCAGATAAGGCCTGAACACACTGGGCATCAAATGCATAAAGGCTGCTGGGGCATTAGTCAGCCCAAACGACATCACGAGGAACTCATAGTGACTGTACCGGGTCCTGAAGGCACTCTTCGGGATATCTGGCTCCCGAATCTTCAGCTGGTGATACCCAGAGCGCAAATCAATCTTATAAAACACCTGTGCGCCCTGTAACTGGTCAAATAAATCATCAATACGGGGCAAAGGATACCGGTTCTTCACTGTAACCTTATTCAGCTGACGATAGTCAATACACATACGCATAGAACCGTCCTTTTTCTTCACAAACAATACAGGAGCACCCCAAGGCGAAACACTGGGTCGAATAAAACCCTTGCCCAATAACTCCTGTAACTGATCCTTCAACTCCTTCAACTCAGGAGGAGCCATACGGTACGGTGGAATAGAAATGAGGCTGAGTGCCGGCAACAAGTCAATAGCAAAGTCAATATCTCCGTCGGGCGGCATGCCCGGAAGATCAGCTGGAAATACATCAGCAAAGTCACGTACCACATGAACAGAATCAATAGAGGGAGTGTCAATACTGACGTCCCGCACATAGGCAAGATAAGCAGCACACCCCTTCTCAACCATCCGCTGAGCTCTGAGAAAAGAAATAACACGGCTAGGGGTGTGATCTAGAGTACCACTCCACTCAATACGTGGAATGCCTGGCATAGCCGGCGTCACGGTCTTGGCGTGACAATCAAGAATAGCATAATGGGGCGACAACCAGTCCATGCCCAGAATAATATCAAAATCGACCATCCCGAGCAGCAATAGATCCGCTCTGGTCTCAAAATCACAAATGGTAACCAAACACGACCGATATACGCGGTCCACAGGCCAAAGAATCACCCACCGGAGTGGAAACATAAATGGGGGAACTCAAAGAATCCCGAGGCACTCCCAGATGAAAAGCAAAATAAGAAGACACATATGAAAAAGTGGAACCAGGATCGAATAGAACCGATGCCTCCCTGTGACTAACCAGAATAATACCTGTGATAACAGAGTCAGATGCAATAGCCGCAGCGCGATCAGGAATAGCATAGAATCTGGCATGTCCCTCCACTCGGGGGCGGCCTCTGGAACCCTAACCCCCGCCCCTGGATGGCTGGGCAGGTGGAGTGGCAGCTGGGGCTGGAATGATAGCTTGCTGGCCCCGAGAACCACGCGGATGCTGTGATGACTGATGAGGGGCTCCTCTCCTGCGCCTGGGGCACTCCCTAACCAGGTGGCGAGTATCCCCGCACTCAAAACAAGCTCTGGCAGGACGCGGTGGCTGTGACTGACCGGCCTCACCCCCACTAGTCTGACCCCTAGAAGGACCCCGCACAGGAGGTGCACTGGAAACTGGGGGAGCATAGTAAGGCTTCTGAGGTGCTGGAAGACCTGGAGTACTACCGGCTACGAGCAATGCTGAGTGAACTGGTCGGCCGGAATAACCCCTGCCAGAGAAATGGCCCGACTTACGAGACCTCTTGGCCTCTCTCTTTCTCCGCTCTCTAGGGAGCATACTCTCGATCCTCTTGGCAATGCTAGCTGCCTGCTGATAAGATATATCTGTCTCAAGCTCTCTGGCCATGCTGGATCGGATAGGCGGAACAAGGCCCTCAATAAATCTCCGCACTCTCTCCCGAACCGTGGCTACCAAAGCCGGTGCATGCCTGGTTAGACGGGTGAAACTGATAGCATACTCCGATACCGACATGGAGCCCTGTCGCAACCGCTCAAACTCCGAGCGCCAAGAATCCCTAAGGCTCTGTGGAACAAACTCCCTCAAAAACAGATCTGAAAACTGCGTCCAAGTCAATGAAGCAGACTCCTCTGGACTATCCAACTCATACGTGCGCCACCGATCATAAGCGGCCCCACGAAACTGAAATGCGGTGAAGGAAACCCCGCTGGTCTCCACAATCCCCATAGTGCGAAGAATATGATGACACTCCTCCAGAAAACCCAATGCATCATCTGAAGCCAAACCACTAAACACTGGAGGGTCATATTTCTTGAACCTCTCCAATCTACGTTGCTCGTCCTCAGAGGCAGCTGGTCCTCCTCCGGACTGTGCTGGGGCAGCAGGAGGCATAATAATAATCTCTGGAACCTGTCCCACTGGCACTCACTGCTCATGTGTAGTGGCTGTAGGAGTCTGGGCCCCTCCCCCGGCCTGAGATGTAGCTGCAATGATAGAGATATCAATTTTGGTATTGACTTGGTACCGGGCACTCAGCCCATTTCTATCCTTCCCTATCGCATGGCACCAGCGGAGTTAAAAGAATTAAAGGAACAGCTTCAGGAACTCTTAGATAAGGGTTTCATTCGTCCGAGTGTGTCATCTTGGGGTGGACCGGTGTTGTTCGTGAAGAAGAAAGATGGCACAATGAGAATGTGCATTGATTACAGGCTGCTGAACAAGGTAACAGTGAAGAATAAATACCCATTGCCTCGTATTGAGGACCTATTTGATCAGCTCCAGGGAGCTAGTGTATTTTCTAAGATTGATCTTCAATTGGGCTATCATCAGTTGAAGATCAGGGACTCGGATATTATGAAGACAGCATTCAGGACGCGATATGGGCACTACGAGTTCCTGGTGATGTCTTTCGGGCTGACTAATGCCCCAGCTGGATTCATGCACTTGATGAATAATGTATTTTGGTTGTACCTTGATTCTTTTGTGATTGTGTTTATTGATGATATTCTGGTATATTCACGCAGTGAGGAGGAGCATGCACAGCACTTGAGAGTGGTATTACAGAGGCTGAGAGAAGAGAAGCTTTATGCAAAATTCACTAAGTGTGAGTTTTGGCTTGATACTGTCAGTTTTCTAGGACATGTAGTGTCCAGTAATGGTATTCGGGTTGATCCACAAAAGGTTGAGGCAGTGCAGAATTGGCCCAGACCTTCCTCAGCTACAGAGATTCGGAGTTTTCTTGGCTTGGCAGGCTATTATCGCCGGTTTGTTCGGGGTTTTTCATCTATTGCTTCACCGTTGACTAAGTTGACACAGAAGAATGCTCCATTTGTATGGTGTGATGAATGTGAGGAAAGCTTCCAGAAGCTCAAGGAGGCTTTGACCACAGCTCCAGTACTTGTGTTGCCATCAGCCTCAGGGTCATATACTGTGTATTGTGATGCTTCTAGAGTTGGACTCGGTTGTGTGTTGATGTAGGAGGGTAGAGTTATTGCATATGCTTCTCATTAGCTAAATCCCCACGAGAAGAACTACCCTGTTCATGATTTGGAGTTAGCTGCTATTGTTCATGCCTTGAAGATTTGGAGGCATTACTTATATGGTGTATCTTGTGATGTATATACAGACCACCGCAGCCTTCAGCATTTGTTTAAGCAGAAAGATCTAAATTTGAGGCAGCGGAGATGGCTTGAATTGCTTAAAGACTATGATATTACTATCTTGTACCATCCCGAGAAAGCCAATGTAGTGGCTGATGCATTGAGCCGGAAGGCTATTAGTATGGGTAGTTTGGCGTATATTCCAGTTGGGGAGAGACCGGGTGATGGCTTGTGTAGTGGCTCGTTCTTCTTTATATGATCATATCCGAGAGCGCCAGTATGATGATCCACACTTACTTGTCCTTAAGGACAGAGTTCAGCATGATGATGCCAGAGATGTCACTATTGATAGTGATGGTGTATTGCGGATGCAGGGCCGGATATGCATGCCCAAGGTTGATGGCCTTCGTGAGTTGATATTGGAGGAAGCCCATAGCTCGCGGTATTCTATTCACCCAGGAGCCGCAAAGATGTACCAGGATTTGAAGCAGCATTATTGGTGGAGAAAGATGAGGAAAGATATTGTAAGCCATGTGGCTCGGTGTCTAAACTGTCAGCAGGTCAAGTACGAGCATCAGAGACCTGGTGGTGTATTTCAGCGTATTGATATTCCTTAGTGGAAGTGGGAAAGGATTACTATGGATTTTGTTAGTGGACTCCCTCGGACAGCGAGGAAGTTTGATTCAGTTTGGGTGGTGGTGGATAGGTTGACCAAGTCAGCTCACTTCATCCCAGTGTGTACTACCTATACCTCAAAGCGGTTGGCAGAGATATTCATCCGTGAGATAGTGAGATTGCATGGAGTTCCTATTTCTATTATATCGGACAGAGGTACCCAGTTCACTTCTCAGTTCTGGAGGACATTTCAGCGAGAGTTGGGTTCACAGGTAGAGCTGAGCACATCATTTCATCCACAGACGGATGGACAGTCTGAGCGTACTATTCAGATATTGGAGGACATGTTGCGTGCTTGTGTCATTGATTTTGGTGGTTCATGGGCTGATTATTTGCCTCTTGCGGAGTTTGCTTATAATAATAGCTATCAGTCCAGCATTCGGATGGCACCGTATGAAGCTTTATATGGGAGACGGTGTAGGTCTCCAGTCGGTTGGTTCGAGCCCGGCGAGGCTAGGTTGTTGGGGACAGAGTTAGTCCAAGATGCCTTAGACAAGGTGAAGGTGATTCAGGAGAGACTTCGCACAGCTCAGTCGCGCCAGAAGAGTTATGCGGACCGGAAGGTCTGAGATGTGTCTTATTCAGTGGGTGAGAAGGTGTTGCTGAAGGTTTCACCTATGAAGGGTGTTATGAGGTTTGGGAAGAAAGGAAAGTTGAGCCCTAGGTTTATTGGACATTTTGAGGTGCTTAGGAATGTTGGGGAGGTGGCCTATATGCTTGCTTTGCCACCCAGTTTGTCGGGAGTTCACCCGGTGTTCCATGTATCTATGCTCCGGAAGTATGTCGGAGACCCGTCTCATGTGTTAGATTTTAGCACGATACGACTAGATGAGGATTTGACTTATGATGTGGAACCAGTAGCCATTTTGGGTCGACAGGTTCGTAAGCTGAGATCCAAGGATATAGCTTCAGTGAAAGTGCAGTGGAGAGGTCGTCCCGTGGAGGAAGCAACTTGGGAGACCGAGCAGGAAATGCGGAGCAGATATCCACACTTGTTTGATGCTCCAGGTATGTTTCTTAACCGCTCGCGGACGAGCGTTTGTTTAAGTTGGGGAGAATGTAACGACCCGGCCCGTCGTTATGGGAATTACCACCCCGTTACCTTGCATTTTCACATCTTACGCTTTTATATCAGTATTAGAATATATCGGGTGAGTTAGGAGTGATTCGGGTTGAAAATGAAGCAAATAGCATGTTTGAAGAAAGCTTGAATATGGGAAGTCAACCTAGAGTTGACTATTGAGTTAGAGTGCTCGGAACCGGATTCTAATGATTCGACTAGTTCCGAGGGATCATTTATGACTTAGGGGAGCAATCGAAATTTAATTTGGAGGTCCGGTGTAGAAATAGGCTTGAATTGGCTAAGGATGAATTTTGGCGAAATCCGAACGGTAGGTGAGATTTTGATCCGGGAGTCGGAATGGAATTCCGACAGTTGCAGTAGCTCTGTTAGGTGATTTTGGATGTGCCTGCAAAATTTCAGGTCATCCGGGCGTCGTTTGATCGGGTTTTTGATCGAATGTGTAATTCGGAAAGTTTTAAGAAATTTAGGCTTGAATCCGTGGGTAATTGGTGATTTTGATGTTTAGGATGGTGTTTTGAGGATTGGAACAAGTTTGAATAAGGGATTAGGATGTGTTGGTGTGTTTGGATGAGGTCCCGGGGGCCTCGGGGTGTTTTCGGATGGATAAACGAGAGAAAATATGGAAAATTTCAGACCTGGTGCATTGGTTCTGTTGTTTTTGCTCCTGCGGAAATGGGAGCGCAGGAGCGACTCCACAGGAGCGGACAATGAGGCGCATAAGCGGAGTCGACCGCTGAAGCGGAGCCTGGTCCGCAGGGGCGGCTTCGCTGGTGCGAGAGGGCGATCGCAGAAGCGGTCTTGAGGCGAAAGGGAGAAGTCCGCAGAAGCGGGTGGTTGGTCGCATAGGCGAGTCCGCAGGAGCGGACTCTTGGTCGCAGAAGCGGAACATTCCGCAGGAGCGGAAGACTTTCCGCAGAAGCGGACCCGCAGAAGCGGTCCATGTATCGCAGAAGCGAAAATCGCAGTGAGTTAAGTGTATCCGAAGTTAGAAAATTTCAGAAACATTTCACACATTTGGGTCTCGGCTTTAGAGGCGATTTGGGCGATTTTGAAGAGAAACTCAAGGGAAATCATCAGGTAAGCAACTATGGACTTAAACTATGATTAGTATTGATATTATTATGCAATTATATCATGAAAATGGAGGAATTTGGGGTGATTCATGAAAGATTTAACCCTAGGCTTGAACTTTAGAAAATCAAGGTTTTGAATGGGCAAATGTAGTCCGAATTTGGTTGAATTGATATGCTTAGACTCGTATTGAGATGAGGGTTCCGAATATGTGACTTTCGTAATTTTTCGAGAAGCGTACCGAAAGTCGGGTTTTACCAACTTAGTGTATTTATGCGAATTTCATGTAAATTAAAATGGGTTATGATTCTTTGACCCGTATTTGACATAATTATTGTAGTTTGACTAGATTCTACGCATGAGGGAGCTAAATTCAAAGGAAAAGGCATCGCGGACGAGTCTACGACCGGCTAGAGGTGAGTAGTTTGTGTATATGGTTGCCTGAGGGTTCGAAACCCCGGCTTAGCACATTGTGACGCTAGTAGGGCGTGGCTCGCACATCGTGGCAGGTGCGGGATTGATTGTGACTAGGGATTGAGACTTGGTCCATCCCGGATGTGAATAATATGTTGTTAGTGTTGGGAATACACTGTATTTGATATATTTGTAGGTTGTAAGCCTTGTTTGGGGCCTTGTGCCGACCTGTAGTGTCCTTAGAGGAAAATACTTATGTGATAGCTATATTTGCTTAAATCACTCATCTTAGTCCTGGAAATTGAAATCACCTTTTGAAATGCTAAGTCACCGGCTTTTGCAAATTTAATAAAGTTAAAGTATTTTTCATAAATTATGAACTGGAAGCTGGAAGTAAGAAAAATGAACTGTTTTGTGACTTATTTGCTTATTGTGGACTGAGCATGGGATCGGGCTACACGCCGCAGTGGTTGATATGAGGATCGGGCTGCACGCCGCAGCAATATTGCGTTTGGGCTGTAGGAGCCCCTCCGGAGTCTGTACACACCCCCAGTGAGCGTCGTCGACGTTAAATTGGATCGGGCTACACGCCGTAGCGGTTATGTGCATTGCATTGCATCTTTATTTGTTGAATTACCCTGTGGTAGCTGTATTGTATTGTTGATGCTAGTTCGTAGGAGGAATCGAACCGTAGTTTAGCTTCATTATGTGGTATTCTGTGGATTTCTTATTTTCAGCTACTTGTATATATTTATTACTCACTGAGTACTTAGTACTCACCCCTACTCCCTGCACCTTTTGTGTGCGGACTCAGGTACTCAGGAGCAGTAGACAGGCAATTCCAGCATTTGCAGTGTCATATCGAGTTGCTGAGGTAGCTGCCTACGTTCGCAGAACCTAGCTTCTCCTCTCCTTTACAGTTGTTATTTTGTACTTTGTATTCAGACTTGAGTATTTATGTATAGTACTCTCTATTCCTGTTGGGTTTTGTTAGAGGCTCTAGACTTGTGACTCGGATCTTTGGGAGTGTTAGTATTTTGTTCTTTATTATTATTATTGGAGTTCTTAAACTCATATATTCTTCTTGGCTTGTCCATTTGGGACTGGTATTCGAGGTAATCAGAAATGGTTGGTCTGGCTGGCCTAGCTTGATTGTTGGGCACCATCACGACTGGATTTTGGATCGTGACATACTCAATGAGTAAAAAGTATATATTAATAGCTGAAAGCAGGAAATCCATAGAATACCACAAAGCAAAGCTATACTACAGTCCGATACCTCATAGGAACTAGCAACAACAGCAAATCACAATTAGCACGGATAATTTACGGATAAAAATGCAATGCAATGCACATGACCGTTATGGCGTGTAGCCCGATCAGTTTAACGTCGACGGCACTCACTAGGGGTGTGTACACACTACGGAGGGGCTCCTTTACCCAAGCACAATATTCATATCATCTGCTGCGGCGTACATCCCGATCCATCCTCAGTCCACAACATGCATATGAGTCACACAGTAGTCCAAATTATTTATTTCTAGGTTCTAGTTCATTAATAATGAAAATACCTTAACCTTATTTAATTTTTCTAAGAACATGTGACTTAGCATTTCATAATAGTGATATCGAACCAGGACTGAGATCAGTGATTCTGCAAATCAAGCTATCACATATATATCTATCCCCTAGGGATACTACAGGTCGGCACAAGGCCCCAAACATGGCTTACAACCCACAAATATATCTAACACAATGTGTGTTTCAACTGCCAATATAATATAATTCATATTCGGGATGGACCAAGTCTCAATACCCAATCATAATTGTGAGCACGTATTTTTTGCCCCAAGCAATTAAATTCCAAAATATATAAAAAAATAATACAAAAATGATTTTTTGTTTGCAATTGTGTGATTTGGGTGAAATACCAGTGTTTCTTTGAAAATAAAATTGAAATAAAAATACAAAAGGAATTAAATAGGAAAATATCCCAAAAATGCTAAATATTAGAAAAAACTAAGTAAAGAATACAAAAATATCAGAAAATAGAGTAAAAATACAAAAATATTGGAAAATTAAGGAAAAATGCAAAAAATGGAAAAACAAAAAAAATATTAGTTGTAAAATAAATACAAAGGAAAATGTACAAAATATAAAAGGAAAAATACAGAAAAATAAATAAAATACAAGTCCAAATAATAAAATACAAAAATACAAATACAATATGTAATTTGGGCCAAATACACAAATTACTTAGCCCAAACACATTCAACAACAGTCCAGGCCCAAATATTTTGGCCGGTCTCCCCAATACTAACCAAACGACACCGTATAAATTGAACAAATCGGAGCAGTTGATTTGTATTGATCAACAGACCAAAGAAGGCGGTGCATCTCTTAATTAAATGACATCGTATTTGGAACCAATCACAGCCGTTCATTACAATAGATCTAATGGCTGAAGACCAATGAGCCAATTAAACGAAACGACATAGTTTAAGGAAATTAATCTCAACCATCAAACAATTTGATCTAACGGACCTAATGAGACCCCTCACTAATTCACACATCGTCGTTTAAGGCATAGATGATCCTGGCCATTCATTTCAATTGATCCAAGGGCCAGGAATCAATGACCTAATATCAATATATATTCTCCTGTCTCCCTCTCAAACAGTCATTATACACACACACCTCTTATATATCTCAACCCTAGCCGCCTCAATCATCTTCTTCCCCAGTCTTCCATGGAGTCCACCAGAGACTGCTACAGTCTCCATCTCCGGCCAAAACAAGGCCACCAAACACCTCTCCTCACCATTAAACCACCATACGACCCCATAAACCCCGACCTAAAAACCAACAGTCCTTGTTCTTGAAATCCAGGTCGCCGGAACCCTAGCCGGCGACCACCCTAAAATATGAATCATCCCACCAAAATAACACCCCTTGATCATCTTTAAATGATCTTTCACCCCACCTAAATGGTTTCTTTCGAATCTGCCTCTAACCCCTCGAATAATCAAAAAACACTCGCCGGAACCCTACTCCGGCGAGTACCAAAAACAAATCCCACTCCTAAAACATTACCCTAAGGCTTCATATCTCTTCCCATACACTCAAAATCAAACCCTGACGACCTATTGTGGGAGATCTAACACCCAGAGACCAACAGTCTCTAAAGGTCTCTGAAAATCAAGAAAATTAAAAGATCGAAGAGAAAAGAAGAAAAAAAAGAAAAGAAAGAAGAAAAGGGAAAAAGAAAAAGGAAAAAGAAAAGGAAAAGCCTAAAAACTAAGTACCCTACCCCATTTTTAGCTGTTGATTTTTCATGTGTTCATCCTTTCTGAAAACCTGATTCTTATTGTTTTTTAACTTGTTCTGTTAAGTGCGTCACATGCCCATCATGCTTATAACTTGAAATTGATCCTATGCCTGTTTCTATCTCTGTTTTGTATCTTGATTCGTACTTGCCCTGAATCTTATGCATGTCTGAAGTTATCTGAGTATTCCTAGGTTTCTGATAGTAACTACTCATGAATCATATGCCAAATTAGCTAGTTTTATGTGATTGCTCATTATATTCTGTCTAGATTGGGTTTTAGTTAATTGGAATTCAACCATTATCAAATTTTTCCTATGATTTCTGATTAATTGGAAGATAATTCATGATTAGGGTTATTTGTGAAAAATAACATAAATTTGGTTATATTTGCAACTTGACTCGTGTGTTAGTTTCTTCTGAACTTCTGAGTGCTTAAGTGAACTTAGGTTATATGTGTAAGTATTTTGTGGCTGTGTTTGCAAATTAAAGATGAATTCTGATTAATGGCTATTTGTGTAATAGAGGTTAAAATTGAAAAGGTTTATAACCTGAAACTGGTTAAGTCTTAAAGGCATGACTGACTAATGGCTATTTGTTAAATAAGTATTACCCATTTTTGCCAGACCTAAGGTAGGTCGGACAGTAACACTTAAATAAAAGGAGTAAAAGGGTAAGGGTAAATGGCATTATTGTGGATTAAATAGAGCCTATAGTGACAAAAATGACTTTAGTATCTGGTTTTTATGAAATTACTTAGATAATAAAGGGTATATTAGGTATAGTTAAAAAGCATTTATGTAATAAACCTTAGAAAGTGGGGGCAATTGGGTAAAATCCACCTAATAGAACTGTCCAAAACCTTCTAGTAGGGGTCTTAGGGCAGTTCGATACATTTTTAATACAGCATTCTGTAATTAATTGAACGAATAAGGGGAGGGAAATATAATTAACTTATTTGAAATTCCCCCCAAAATACCTCTATAAATAGGCTTCTAATAAGCCTGAAAAAGGCGGTTCAGAAGTTAGTGATTTTGGAGAGGGGTTCCACAGTTCAGAAATTGGCTGGATTTTGAAGGTTCAGAAATTTGATTTCACACGCTATAGTTCTGAGTTAGACATTGGTTGAACATTTTTTGAACTTCTGCTCGTTGTGCTTCATCTGTTTGGTGGAATTCGCTGGGTCTTCTACTTATTTGGGTTGAATTCGCTGGGTTTTCTGCTTTGAAATATCAATTGTTGTTGTGTTAATCTGCCCTCATTGCTGTTGATACTTGATTGCTGTCAATTGTTGATTCTCTACATCCTTCATTGCCTAGAACTCACTGTTTATCTCAATTGATCAGGTACACACTACTTCCTGAAGATGTAATTGAAATCATGTTGAAGGAATGAAGATATGAAGTTAATCTATGACTGTTTTGTTTCCATTTTCATAGATATAGTTGTAAATTATTAAATCAATTGTAATTCATTAGGAATGGGTTGTAATAACTAGCAGCTGTATAAAATTTCGATCTAGAGTAGGGTAGCTAATGTAGAAGCTAAACTTAGTTAACAGCCTATCACCTAATTCCAAAGCTGAAACAGATTAATATAAATCAAATACACTTAGGTAAATAGACATGATTATAAAACTGGACCTATAAACGTACACTTATCTATTTTGTTAGCTAAATTCTGAATTAAGATCATTAACCTGAGAGTATAAGTAAATCAGTTCGTGGTATGGTTTGTGTTTACTGAATAAGAATTAACTTCAGATCCATGTTGTTAAAACTAGTTAATTTTCAGTAATTCAAGCATGATAGTTTAAAATCAGAACACTCTTTTCCTCTATGTTAAAAATAAGTAACAAAATAATCCTACAAGTTAGTGATCATTTGAATACCAGAACCTGCCATATAGTATAATACAAATGACACAAAATTATTATGTTAGAATTTTAGTTGGTAGTTAGATAATGAAATTAGCAGTAATCGAGAATTGTAACTTGATACCTTTTGAAATAATATAATTTTATTGGTTCTCTTTATCAATTGAAAATATTTGTTTTAATCATGTTCTTAAACTGTTAGTTTATTAAATTCTGTTTATGCATTCTGGGCCTAATCATGAATATAGGCCCAGGTTCGATTAACCAAGTGATTGGACTTACGAATAAAATAGTAGAGTACGTGGGGCTTCAGATGCCCAATTGTCTACAACAATGGACAGTTAAGCAGTCCTAAGTCCAGGCCCAATAATGAATAAATGGCCTGGACTCCATTGTTATAGTTCTAAAATATAACACAAAAACAAATATAAAATAGGAAGAAAAAACAAAATATAGATAACATAGTACGTTAATAGGTTTGAGCCTTAAAATAAGGGATGAGCCTCGTTCCGAATATGAAATATACGGGGCCCCCAAACAGATTTTAATGTAAAATATTAGACTCGGATGGACCATTTAGCGAATTTCACGGTCTTTCCCAAAGTTATTAAGACGTAGACAATATAGGTACGATAAATGAAAAATACATTCCTAATACGGGTGCACATCTTATGTGACCCAAATCTAAAAATTCTGACGAAGCTGAATGCATTAAAGTCGCAGGCATACTGGTTGCGGTGTGACATGAAATGCGTTTTCGTGACGTCGCAAGTCCTAAAATATAACAAAGCGGAACATTAATAGCATTTAAAAACTGAAGCACATAAGGAAATAAAATATAACAAATACAGCAGTTGAGCGACCGTGCTAGAACCACGGAATCCGGGAGTGCCTAACACCTTCTCCCGAGTTAACAAAATTCCTTATCCGGATTTCTAGTTTCGCGGACAGTTAAAAAGAGTCATAATTTCATCGGTTCGGGATTAAACCGGTGACATAGGACACCATTATTTTCCCAAGTGGCGACTCTAAAAATTAATAAATAAAATCCCGTTCCGATTTAATTGGAAAAACTCCTGCCCTGCTAATATCATTATAACCCTTCCCGGGGTGTACTAGTAAATAGTTGGGACACGAAAAAAGAAGGTGTGACAGTAATCATTCCCGCACCTGCCATGGGGTGCGAGCCACGCCCTACTAGCGTCCCAATGTGCTAAGCCGTGGTTTTGAACCCTCACGCTACCATATACACTAACTACTCACCTCTAGCCGGTCGTGGACTTGTCCGCGATGCCTTTTCCCTTCGAATTTTCCGCCTCGTGCGTCGAATCTAGTCAAAACCATAGCAATTACATCAATATGGGTCAAAGAAGCATAACCCAATCAAATTTACTTGAAAAACACAATAATGCACCAAGTTGGTAAAACCCGAGGCCCGGGCCCACTTCTCAAAAAATTCCAAAATTCATACCAACGGATTCCTCGTCTCTCCACGAATCCGTGCATATAAATTTTATCGAAAACGGAGTCTGTTTGACCCCTCAACCTCCACTTTTATCTTCCTAAATTTCCAAGCCCTAACCACCATATTTTTCATTTAAATCCTCAGTTTTTGGGGTGTTTAATCTATGTTTTTGCGTTATAACAGCATAATTTGAGTTAAGGAACCCTTACCTGATGATTTCCCACTGTTTCTCCTTGAAAACCCTCGCACTTTGCCTCTCCCCGAAGTTAAAAGTGTGTGTTTTGAACTCTGAAATTCGATACACTATTTCTTTAATTCACTAATGATTTCCGCTTCTGCGGAAATATACTCGCTTAGGCGAGTCCGCTTCTGTGGAAATATACTCGCTTAGGCGAGTCCGCTTCTGTGGAATCTGTGTCGCTTCTGCGACTATTCCTTAAGGGGCCAGGACCGCTTCTGTGGCCCAAATATCGCACATGCGAGACCGCCCTACGACTCTTCGTCCGCTTCTGCGGAAATTTCACACCAGCCAAATCTCGCTTCTGCGAGATTTTTCCTCGCTTCTGCAGAGCCATGCCCAGCCTCCCTGGGTCGCTTCTGCATTCAAATGGCCGCATCTACGGAACCGCTTCTACAGTCCTATTTTCGCAGATGCGAAAATACCAAAAGCCAAAAATCACAGACCTATTATAACTTAAAAATTTTCCCGTTTAACATTCCGAAAACATCCCGAGGCCCCCGGGACCTCTACCAAAAGCATAAATACATCACATTACCTCATTAAAACTTGCTCTAACATAAAAACACCATCATAAACATCAAAATCACCAATTTCTCACAGATTCAAGCCTAAGTTTCTTTAAAACTTCTGAAACTAACATTCGATCGAAAGCTCGACCTAAACACCTCCGAATGACCTGAAATTTTTCACACATATCCAAAATCACCTAATGGAGCTACTGCAGCTCTCAGAATTTCATTCCGAGATCCGGATCAAAATCTCACCTACCATTCAGATTTTGCCAAAATTCAACCTTAGCTAATTCAAGCCTAAATCTACATCCGACCTCCGAATTCGATTCTGATTACTCTCCTAAGTCATAAATCATCTCGCGAATCAGAAGTCAATTCCAAGCTTTCTAACTTATCGGTCAACATTCGGTTGACTTTTCCAAACTATTCTTCTCAAAAAGAGGTTTATTGCCTAATTTTTAACTAAATTCCATCTGATTTGCTTCTAACTCTCCAAACACATATAAATTAGCATATTAAATTATAAAATGAAGAAAACGGGGCGATAACTCCCGTAACGACGGGTCGGGTCATTACAAATGAACATTTAAAAGAAAAATGCAAAATAATTACACAAGCCCGGCATCGGGGTGTCACTAGTCACGAGCATCTACCAAGGTCTGAATACAACAAAAATTGTAAAATATACTAAGTACAAAAATGAAAATGAGCGGAAGGAAGAGGTGCTGCAAACGTCGTGCAACTACCTTGCTAACTCTAATGACTCCACGTCTGAGCAACCAACACCTGTTACTGGGTTCTAAAATACCTGAATCTACACACGAGGTGCAAGAAGTAATGTGAGTACTCTAACCCAGTAAGTAATAAGAGTAAACAAAGACTGAGCAGTAAGAAATCACGTATACCACATCATGGCACCACAGAGGATACCGCATGCTTCCAATAACATGGTACGAATCAAATCACTTTGTTACATTACACTTCCATTATCAGTAAATTCCTTCAGAAAATATCTTTCTAACCTTACCCATAGAGGTATAATGAAATATATATATATAGTGAAAGTGATGAAAATCGTAATCAGCCCCTCAAGAAATCATAGTTCGTTTATAGCCCTCGGCATAATAGAAATTTACAGCATAATTTAAAAGCTTTAAATGAGAGTTATTTCAGACATTTGTTCAACATTTTTCAATAGAGGCTCAGTCTAAGGATGAGTAGCAGTAATTAATCAACATGTTCAACCGAAACTCACTTTAAAGAAGAGTGAAAAACAGTAATATCATAAACTAGCCATTCAGGTAAAGCTTCACTCATGTACAAGTATATATACAACCCATCGAGCAAGCCTCTAAGTCATCTTGACTCAACTCTTACCAATCAATGCTCACACTCAGCACTCACACTCAATAGGCACCATATAGTAACCGATGCGACGTGCAGCCTAATCCGTATATCATTGCGGAGTGTCGCCCAATCCATATATATAGTCGACTCTGTTCACTAGGGGTGTACAGACTCTGGAGGGACTCTTATAGCCCAAGCGCTATATCGCTGCAGCGTGCAGTCCGATCCAATATATTGCGGCAACATTCAGCCCAATACATGTACATATCGATGCAACGTGCAGCTCAATCCATATACATATATAAAAATATATTATTGCGGTGTGCAAACCGATCCATAGATAGTAATCCTTATAACCAGGTCCTCGGCCTCTCTCTCAATCATTAGCCTCATAATCCGACTCTCGATCTATATTAGTCATCAACCCCACGATCACTCAGACCATCAGTAAAACAGGGAACTCAACCCAAAAAGTATTCATATTTTTAAGAAATATAGTGATAAAATCATATTTAAATAATAAAGAGGTAAGACATTACTAAATATATGCTTTCAAAATAAATAGAGTGAGGAAAAATAGTGAAAGTGCCCCTAAGGATCTTATCAGGTCGGAAGAAGGCCCCAAACATGGCATACAACCCAAAATATAATATAAATCTCTAGAACATGGAATATCATAAGATTCCAAATCAAATACGTGACTTAACAATTGTACGGGACGGACCAAGTCAAAATCCTCAATGGTGCACAACTCCATGCTTGTCATTTAGCGTGTTCGTCACCTCAAAGTAATACAACGATGTGTAATCTGGAGTTTCAAACCCTCAGGACAGTATTTACATGTCACGCCCCAAATCGAGGGACATGACCGGCGCCTGACCGGGTAGCCCCAGTCAAGCGGACCTGGGTGCCTTTCATTCCCACGCGTTAACCCTGTGTTGATTGTTTATCATTAGCCAAATATCTTACCAATTATAACTGATTTCACAATATACAAACATAACCATGCGAGTGATTCATTAACAAGTTTATAGTTTTTACAACGCCCGACATAATATATACATAAGACTGGAATCCCACAGTTTACATGTCTACAGAGCCTCTAGGATACAAAAGGGAATACAATACTTTCCGGTAACAAGGCTCCGGCTATACCTTACAAAATCCAAAATGAAGTCTAAAATAAAAGTGGCATGAGCCACACAGGTTCCCTGAGGAAGAAGGGGCTCACCAAAACGGGCAGTGGAAGATGAAGAATACTACTGCCGACGAGCTGAAGTGCCTGCTACTAAACCACTTACAATCATAACTCGAATGTAGCTCCCCCGGCAAAAGGGACGTCAGTACACTGAAATTGTACTGGAATGTATGGAATAACTTTGGCCCAAGTAAAGTCAAGCCATTAAACATGTAATCACGATGATAAGATAGCCAATAAATTACATCAAGAATCAATTAAGCCATCCAACCATGTTTTCCACGTTTTCCTCATTTCAAATAATTCTCAACACAAAGCACGTTTTAAGATCAACAAGGAGAACAACAACCAATTAATCACGTAAAACACAAGTAGTCAAACAAAGGGGCAATCAATGCCCCACAAGTTGCAAACTCTCCTGCTTCTCCTTTCACAATTTCACATCAATGATTTTATATCAATTTTCAATAGCGATTTCGATCGCTTTCCATCCTTATTACCTCATCCACCTTTATTACCTCGGCCACCCTTATCACACCAACCCACACCTTATTACTTCGTGTTGCGGCATGCAACCCAATCCTATCGTACAGTTTCAAACACAACAATCACAAACAACAGATAAGGCACTACACACAATTACAACAAGTTCAAATAAGCAAGTTACAAATTGGTTCATGTTCTCAAGTACTTTTCAAACCAATGTCACAACCAAGCTACAATATTTCCATGATCGAGAGTACCCATACCATCATATTCAACAGCTTATCACAATTCAAGTGTCTCTTTTCTTTTCCACAAGGAACCATATATGCCATCTCAACAATTATTCACAATTCTTTATCAACTTTGATTTTCTTTTGTCTTTCGGTTCATTTCCCATATTACATCACACATAGTTCAACGGCAATTGAATACCCAACAACAACATCAAAGAACTACACATATTCTCTCAAATTAACTCATACCAAACCAATTGCACACATACGGGCGATTTTACAAGAATCAAAATTAGCCATACATACCAGGTGTCGAGTTTTTCTTCCTTTAACCCCCTACTTTGTGCTTACCCAAGTTATTCTATTTTGGCCACCTCGTTCTTGCATACTCTTACTTATACTCACTTCTTCTTACTAAAAACCAAGTTCAATAGTCATGCATGAGTTTTAAATTCCATTTTGAAAAGCTATTATATGCAACCCTTTCTTTACCCATTTTAAAACTGAAAATCAGAGAAAATAGTTAGGGTTTTTACCTTGAAATGATTGGGGAAGTTGAATCTTGGCCCTAGAATTCTTTAGACTAAATGTTTGGAACAATTCTTGAAGATGATAGACTTCTCTCTCTAAAACCCCTCTCTTCTCTCTTTATTTTCGGTAAGAAGATATGATAAAAATGAAGGAGAAAGGTGTTTTATTAAAGAAGGGGTCGGGTGAAATATTTATAAAAATATGGGCCGAGTCAATTCTGCGGTCGCATCTGTGATCGCAAAATCAACATGCGGTCTGCATAATAACCGCAGAATTGCCTCAAAACTTTCACAGGTTCTGTTGCGGAATGCGACCAAAATGCGGTCCGCATTCTTGATCCGCGGTCGCAGAATGTACCGCAGATTTGACACCCAAAATTCTCGAGAAATTATGTGGTAGATCTGCGGTCTGCAGATCCATTCTGTGATCGCATATTGACCGTACTTTCAACATCATTTTTTGAAAACATTCTGTTAAGCTCTGCAGTAGGAATGCGGTCCGCATAGCAGATCTGCGGTCGTATTCCTGACCGCAGAATCGACACTTTTCTGGAAAAACTGATTCTTTAAATTTTTGAAACTTAAATCACTACCAAAGGTCCGAACCGCGGCTTGCAAACTCACTGCGAAGAATTCTACACATTCCTAACACATTATTCGGACCATGATACCACAGTTACTAGGTTTTAAGCACAAAAGTTTTACGGGGCATTACATTACAATCATTACTTACCTCTCTGAGCAAAAATCCTACTCGACAATGTATTTGTCTCTCAAATCGACCTCCGAATTCCTGGAATCCACAATAATTCGATTCATTTAATAAAAATTATAGGAATTAATTCCATATGAAATTCTACATTTTCATTAAAAATCTGAAATTGCACTCAAAATTCACCCATAGGGCCCACATCTCGGAATCCGACGAAACTCATAAAATTCGATAACTCATTCTGATACGAGTTTAACCATACCAAAATTATCAAATTCCGACAACAACTCGACCTCTAAATCTTAACTTTTCATTTTTGAAAAGTTTTGCACAAATTTCAATTTCTTCTATTCAAATTCGAATTAAATGACAAATATAACAATGTATTTATGATATATAATCACTTTCAGATATAGAACACTTACCCTAAATGTTTCCCTTGAAAAATATGTTGAAAATCGCTTTTCCCGAGCTCTGCAAAATGGCTAATTCCCGAATATAAGATGTTTTCCGGGCAAGTTGCATCTATGAAATGCGACTTGCACTATTTCCAGCCAAACCAAAAGGCAGTCATGGTCTTTACTAAATATGTGATAACGTTCTGTACAAATGCTGGAATGATGAATGGTTTAACTTTCCGAAAACTAGAATGCAATGGCTACAACTTTCATGTTTTGAAAATTTTAAGACTCTTTATGGATTTCAAGGTATAAGCTTCTAAAGTAGCTTCCTCACATCAAACATTTCTGGTAAATTTCAAAACAACTTTACCAACCCTTATTCAATGGATCATAACTTTCTATACAAATACCAAAATACTTAATGGTTTAGCTTTATGGAAACTAGGCTTTAAGGGATACAACTTTCATGTTTTATAAATTTACATATTATGTATGTATTTTGAGATATAAGCTTCCAAAATAGGCTCCACGATTGTACAGTTGTTGTCCAAGATAACTTCTGCAACAGAAATTCTAGCAACCATTTTTGTCCGATTTCCATTCCGTTAAACTTCCGAAATCCACTTGAGGCCCTCCGTATCTTAACCAATTATACCAACATTTCCCAAATATAATTCAAACTTAATCAAGGCTTCAAACCATGTCAAAAAACTCTAAAATTACGAATCATGCATCGCAGTGAATTATGAGTTTTCGAATCTTCCTACTTCTATATTTTGCGCTGAAACATATCAAATCAATCCAGAATGACTTCAAATGAACGCAAGTCATAAATGACATAAAAAAGCTATGAAAATTATCAGAACTGGATTCTGACCTGATATCAAAAAGTCAATCTTTGGTCAAACTTTCCAAAAATCTTCTATTTTCCAACCTTCGCCGAAATCCATTGAATTATCTTATTGACTTCCAAATCCAAATTCGAACATGTGCCTAAGTCCAAAATAACCATACTAAACTATTGGAATCATCAAAATTCCATTCTGGGGTCTTTTTCCCAAAAGTCAAATCTCCGGTCAAAATTAAGAAATCTTTAGCCTTACATTTCTTGATTCCGTTAAATGACGATAATTTAATCTATGGACCTCCGAATTTGATTTTGGGCATATGATCAAGTGCCAAGTCACGATACTGAATTATCGGAATGGTCAAAACTTGTATTTGAGGTTGTTTACTCAAAATGTTGACCAAAGTCAACTCAGTTGAGTTTTAAAGCTTCACAATCTAATCCATTTTACACATAAAATCCTTTCGGAAAATTGTATGGACTACGCATGCAATTCGAGAAGTTATTGATATCACTTTTCAAGATCTTGAAATACCGAGATGATTATTTAATTTAAAGATAACAATTTTGTGTCACTACAATTTCACCCATAGGTCATCAGCCTTCTTAGCTATGTTCCAAACATATTTGCATATTGCAGCTTCATTAAATAATACTCCATTTGTGATTCGTAAAACTACCACCTCTTTTGGTCTACATACCAGATCACATGCTATAAGTGGGGCTCTGTTGCTTATCTCTTTTCCATCCTATAGAAAACGTCTCCATATGTTATGTTAATCATTTTCAGCACTGCTTTTGGAAATAGGAAGATGGATGCCCAGTATGTGTGTACATGCAGTAACACTGAGTTGATGAGTTGCACTTTTCCTGCATAAGATAGGTGTTTAGATCCCTAGGTTTTAATTCTTGCTGTCATCATGTCTACTAGAATTTCACATTCAATACTGTTTAGCTTTTTAGTTGAGATTGGAACCCCCAGATACTTGAATGGTAGCTTTCCTCTTTGATAACCTGTTAGCTCACACAAATCAACTAAGCTTTGTTGTTCCATATTAACACTAAATATATTGGATTTCCCAACATTTGTGTGTAGTCCTGATGCCTTTGAGAATGGTTGTAGCCCACTTAGAATCAACAATATTGACTGATATGTCCTTTTTGCAAAATAGTAGCACATCATCAGCAAATCACAAATGATTCAACTGTAGTCCTATACATTTAGTGTGGTATTCAAATCCTAGCATGATTGCTACCTTCTTCATTATTCTAGTGAAGTATTTCATGCATATAACAAATAGCAGTGGTGAAATAGGACCCTCTGCCTAAATCCCCTTTTCCCCTGAATAGTACCATACAATCTCCCATTCCAAGCTATATTGTATTGAGGGGTAGTTATGCAATTCATAACCCATTTTATGAACTTCATAGGGAATCTCAGAGCATGCAACATCTCCTCCACAAAACCCCATTCAACGGTGTCATATGCTTTCTTAGATCTATCTTGATCAAGCAGCTTTAAGTAGTAGCTTTCTTGTTGTTGTAGTCTAACTATGTCTTGGAAAATAAGGTGTCACAACCCTAGTTCATCGATCGTGAACATGTCGTGATGGAACCTAGTCCCTACAACCAGGTAAGCCAATATTGCGTAAAATATAATAATTTCAGAAAACAAAATAGAGTAAACCAATTAAATAACTAGAAGAAACTGTATTGTATGCCACTCGGCATGTACAACTCAATAACAAAAGTATACTAAAATTCCCAAATACCTGAAAACTCACAGGAAACACAAGCTATAAAATCTATAGAATGGCTCCAAAACTCCAGAATATACTAACAACCGAAAGAGGGAAAATTAGATACTAAAGATAGAGTAAGAGGGAGACTCGTCGATCTGCGGACGCATCAGATCTACCTCGAAGTCTTCGAAATCCTCCTGCCTCATGATAGTGCATCTGAGTAGAGGTACCTGGATGATCTGCAAAACATGCACAGGAAGGGTATGAGTACACCACAACAGTACTAATTAAGTCCAGGCCTAACCGCGATTGGGTAGTAATGAGGAAATGTTAGGGCCCTACTCAGGGAAAAATATGTAACAATAGCAATAATTAATAGTGTGAATATCTGAAAAAATAATAAATGCAACAGTATAATAAGGCAAATCCATGAAGCAATAATAACTATAGAGATAGAGCTGAAACACAGAGTAAACATAGCTCAGTATCAAGATGCCAATGAGGGTCTCCCAGGATGCCGTCCTGTAGCCCTTTCCTCAATTATCCAGTGGATCTCCCGGGATACCATCCCGTAGTCCAACACTTGTACCAATACCAAAGGATCTCCTGGGATACCGTCCCATAGTCCAATCATCAATGTTCAAGGTGATCTCCCGGGATACCGTCCTGTAGTCCCAAAATAAAAGTGTAGGGGATCTCCCGTAGTCCCAAAGTAACAGGGGGATGGGGGGCTACCGGAATCCCACATCCATAGTCCCAATGTAAATGCACAATCTCAGCCAGAAAAAAGTCAAGGAATAACGTACGAAAAACAAACAAAGATAGAACTAGCCTAGCATGCTTCACACAGAGCAGCCAAAATAACTTAACCAAGTAGGCAGTCAAATCAGTTAAACATGCTTTTTCTAATCTAACACAAGTCGTAACTCCAAATAGAACAAGGAAAATAAGGATAAGGATTAAGTTTTCATAGTTTAAGAAAAAACCGAGTTTTTATCAATTGGCTCAAGTACGCGCTCGTCACCTCACGTACAAGGCACTAAAATACCAAGTAAAATCCTAAGGGGAAAGGTCCCCCACACAAGGTTAGACAAGCCACTTACCGCGAACTCGCTCAATATCACTAGAAACCGCGCCTTTGCCACGAGTATCCGACTCCGAATGGCCCAAATCTATTCAATTTAATTACATATCAGAAATAGTATTGCAAACAACTGATTCCACTATTAAATTTAAAGCTAGAGCGCAAAATAGGTAAAATGACCAAAATGCCCCTCCATCCAATGTCTCAAAATTGAATAATTTTCACGTTTTCAGAACCCTCGTACTCTCACGAGTCTAACCATATAAAAATCTCCCAAATTGGAGGTCAAATGCCCCTTCAAACACCCATAGCTAGGTCTAAGAAGTTTTTCCCAATTTTCATTCAATAATCCGAAATTAAAGGGTGAATTCATAATTAGATTAGTGGGTTTTAGTCACAGGAGGGAAGAGAATCGCTACCCAGTGATTGCCTTTGAAAAACCCTTGAAATTGCTCCCAAATCCGAGCTCAAAACCTTTTGTTTTGATAAAAATGGCAAAACCTCAGTTTTGAAATGTTAAGTACTGTTCAGGTAATTAAAGCATTATGAATGTGGCAGGCATCACGCGTTCGCGAAGAAGGAAAATATAAGGGCCCCAAAAATGTCCTTCGCGATCACGAAGGAAGGGATGCAAACGCGAAGGCCTCACTCAGTGAACTATGCGAACGCGAACAGGTATACGCAAATGCATTGAAGAAAAATGAAAGGGCCAGAAATTTCCCTACGCGAATGCGAAGACGGACACGTGATCGCAAAGGAGAAAATTACAAACCTACGCTAATGTGGGGGCGGGTACGCGAATGCGTATAAGGGAATCGGTTCCCCTCCAAGACTACACTACGTGAACGCAAATGAGGGGCTGCAAACGCGATGAAAGGTTAGGCCACCACTACGCAAACGCAGTGACTTCTTCGCGAATTCCAAGAAAGACTTCCAACCTGTAATTTTCTGCAACACTTCCAAACCTTAAATTGCTCTGTTGAGCATCCGAAACACACCCGAGGCCCTCGGAACCTCAACCAAACCTACGGACATATTCCATAACATCATTCAAATTGTACCAATCCTTAAACCATTTAAAACAACGCTGGAAACACGAATTAATCAAAGATTCAAGCCAAAGAGCTTCAAATTCCAAAAAAACACTTCCGATCAAAAACCTATCCAAACCTCCCCCGAATGACCTGAAATTTTGCACACACATCCCAAATGACATGACGGAGCTAAAATAACTTCCGAGTTCCAATCCGACATGCGGATCAAAAACTCACTATCGGACCAGAAGCTTAAAAAAAATTAAACTTTGGCATTTCAAGCCTAAATGAGCTATGAACCTCCAAAATATATTCTGAACACTCTCTCAACCCGAAATCACCTCACTGAGCTAACGGAACCATCGGATTTTCATTCTGAGGCCGTCATCACACTGTTCTAATTAAGGACAAATTTTCAACTATTAAGCTCTCATTTAAGGACTAAGTGTCCAAAACACTCCGAATCATAACACCGAACGTCCCAGCAAACCAATATAGCAGAAATGAACTTAAGGGAAGAAGTTAATGAGGGATCAGGGCGTAAATTCCAAAAATGATTGGCTGGGTCGTTACATTCTTCTTCACTTAAACATTTGTTCGTCCTCGAACGAGCATAAAGAACATACCTGAAGTAATAAAAAGATGAGGGTACTGGCTGCGCATATCCTGCTCGGTCTCCGTAGTCGCCTCCTTGGCCGACTGATCTCGCCACTGGACCTTCACTGAAGTAATGTTTTTTGACCTCAACTTTCTGATCTTTTTGTCCAAAATAGCCATTGGCTCCTCAACATAGGATATATCCTTGTCTAGCTGGACTAAATTGAAATCCAACACGTACGACGGATCACCGTGATATCTCCGAAGCATCAAAACATGAAATATCAGATAAACTCTGGCTAGGCTGGGAGGTAAGGCAAGCTCATAAACATCCTCCCCAACTCGCTTCAAAATCTCAAAAGGGCCAATAAACCTCAAACTCAACTTCCCTTTCTTTCCAAACCTCATGACGCCCTTTATAGGCGAGACTCGAAGTAGAATCCGCTCACCAACCATATATACAACATCACGAACCTTCTGTCTGCGTAACTCTTCTGTTTGGACTAGGCTGCACAGAGTCTATCCTGAATCTCCTTAACCTTCTCCATTGCATCCTGGACCATCTCTATGACCAATAGCCTGGCCTCCTTTGGCTCAAACCAACCTGCAGGAGATCTACATCTCCTACCATATAAAGCCTCATACGGCGCCATCTGAATGCTAGACTGATAATTGTTGATATAACCAAACTCCGCCAGCGGTAGGAAATAATTCCAAGACCCTCCAAACTCAATCATGCATGCATAAAGCATATCCTCCAGAATTTGAATAGTGCACTCGGACTGTCCATCCATCTGGGGGTGAAATGTCGTGGTCAACTCCACCCGAGTGCCTAGCTCCTGTTGCACGACTGTCCAGAATCGTGATGTAAACTATGTACCTCTGTTTGAGATGATAGAAACTGGAGTACCATGCAAACAGATGATCTCTCTAATATAAATCTTCGCTAACCGCTCCAATGAATAATTGGTACACACAGGAATGAAATCAGAGGACTTGGTCAGCCGATCTACAATGATCCAAATGTAATCAAACTTCTTCATGGTCTGTAGGGTCCATATACGAAGTCCATGGTGATACGCTCGCACTTCCACTCTAGAATCTCTATCTGTTGAAGCAACCCACCCAGACACTAGTGCTCATACTCCATCTGCTAGCAGTTGAGGCATCTAGACACGTAGTCAACTATATCCTTCTTCATCCACCTCCACCAGTAGTGTTGCCTCATATCCTTATATATCTTTGAGAAACCCGGATGGATCAAATATCACGAGCTCTGGGCCTCTGCCAGAATCAACTCTCGGGGACCATCAACAATGGGCACACAAATCCATCCCTGCATCACCAATACCCCATCATCCCCGATGGTCACATCTCTGGCATTACCATGCCGAACTCCATCCTGAAGAACAAGCAAATGAGGGTCATCAAACTGCCACTCCCTGATATGATCAAATAGGGAAGGCCGAGAAACTACACAGGCTAGAACCCGACTAGGCTATGAAAGGTCCAATCTCACGAACTGGGTGGCTAAGGCCTAGACATCAATTGCCATAGGTCTCTTTGAGGTTGGTAGATATGCCAAACTGCTAGTCCCTGATACGATCAAATAGGGATGACCGAGAAACCACACAGGCTTGAACCCGACTGGGCTATGAAAGGTCCAATCTCACGAACTGGCTAGCTAAGGCCAAAACATCCATTGCCATAGGTCTCTTTGAGGCTGGTAGATATGCCAAACTCCCCAAACTCTCTGCCCGGAGATTCAAGGCATCGGCTACCACACTGGCCTTGCCCGGGTGATAAAGAATAGTAATATGATAATCCTTTAACAACTCTAACAATCTCTTATGATGCATATCCAGGTCCTTCTGCTTAAGCAAAGGCAGGATCAAGATTGGGGCTGAAGTTAAAGCTGTATTGAGCTTCTAAAAGCTTGCCTCACACTCCTCTGTCCACTGAAATGGGGCACCCTTTTGGGTCAATCTAGTCATAGGGGCCGCAAACAACGAAAACCCTTCCACAAAGTGACGATAATAACCTGCCAAGCTAAGGAAACTACGAATCTATGTAGCTGAGGAGGGCCTGGGCCAACTCTACACGGCCTCCACCTTTCTCGAATACACTCGAATGCCCTCACTCGATACCACGTGGCCTAGGAATGCCATAGAACTCAACCAGAACTCACATTTTGAGAACTTTGCATATGATTTCTTCTCTCTCAGGGCCTAAAGCACTGTCCTCAGGTGCTGCTCATTATATTCCCGACATTGGGAATATATCAGAATATTATTAATAAAAACAATAACGAGTGAGTCAAGATATGGCATGAATACACTATGCATCAAATGCATAAAAGCTACCAGGGCATTAGTCAGTCCAAATGACATAACAAGAACTCATAATGACCATATTGAGTCCTGAAGGCAGTCTTCGAGATATCTGGCTCCCAAATCTTCAACTGATGGCAACTTGAGCGCAAATCAATCTTGGAAAACACATGTGCAGCGTGAAACTAGTCAAATAGATCATCAATACGAGGTAAAAGATAATAGTTCTTCATTGTAGCTTTTTTCAACTGGCGATAATCAATGCACATACATATAGTACGATCCTTCTTCTTCACAAACAAGACAGGAGCACCCCACGGTGAGACACTCGGCCGAATAAAACCCTTGCAAAGCAATTCCTACAACTGATCCTTCAACTCATTCAACTCAGGAGGAGCCATATGATACAGAGAAATGGAAATGGGCTGAGTTCCCAACAATAGATCAATGCCACAATCGATACCTCTATAGGGCGGCATGCCCGGAAGATCAACTGGAAACACATCAGAGAAATCCCGTACCACTAGGATTGAATCAACAGAAGGGGTATCAACACTGACATCTCTCACATAAGCTAAATACGTGGAACACCCCTTCTCAACCATACGCAGAGCTTTAAGGAAAGAGATAACTCTACTGGGAGTGTGATCTAAAGTACCACTCCCCTTAATACGTGGAACACCTGGCATAGCATGCGTCACGATTTTGGCATGACAATCAAGAATAGCACGATGGGCAACAACCAGTCCATGCCTAGAATAATATCAAAGTCAACCATACCGAGTAATAATAGATCCTCCTTAGTCTCAAAACCACGAATAGTAACCAAACACGATCGGCAAACACGGTCCACAATAAGAGAATCTCCCACAGGAGTAGAAACATAAACGAGGGCACTCAAATAATCCCAAGGCACACCCAAATGCGAAGCAAAATAAGAAGACACACACGAATAAGTAGAGCCTGGGTTGTATAGAGTCGATGCCTCTCTATGACAAACAAGAATAATACCCTTGATGACAGAATTAGAGCAATCGCCTCAGTGCGAGCAGGAATATAATAATATCTATCCCGACCCCTCTCATGAGGGTGACCTCTATATCCTCGGCCTCCGCCCCTAGTTGGCTGGGCAGGTGGGGCAGCAGTTGGAGCTATAATCATAGCTTAAGAACTTTGAAGACCCCGCTGCGGCTGAGCAGTCTGTGAAGATGCACACCTACCAAGTCTAGGGTAGTCCTTAAATATATGACGTGTATCGCCATACTCGAAACAAGCTCTGGACATAGTGGATGCGTCTGGCTAGGTCTAGGCTTACTGGACTGACCTCTGGAAGTACCCTGCGTAGAAGGCATGCTAGAAACTGGAGGTGCATAATAAGGCTCATGAGGTGCTGGTAGAGCTGGAGTACTGTCGGCTGCTGGCCAAGCTAAATGTACAGGGCGACCAGAATAACCCCTACCATAACGACCTGGTGATGGGGTACGTTCACCAAAGTAGTGACCCGACTCTCGAGACCTCTTACCCTCCCTCTCCCCTCACTCCCTAGCGAACATACCCTCAATTCTCCTAGCGATTCTCACTACCTACTGGTAAGGAATATCATCTCTAACTCTTGAGCCTTGCTGGAATGGATGGGCGGAATAAGACCCTTGATAAACCTTCTAATTCTCTCCTGAACTGTGGCAACCAAAGCCGGTGCATGTCTAGCCAACTTGGTATAATGGATGGCAAACTCTAAGATTGTCATAGCACCCTGGCGCAAGTGCTCAAACTCTGTATGCCATGAATACCTAAGGGTCTAGGAAACTCTCTCATAAACATGTCTGAGAACTGGGTCCAAGTCAATGAGGCAGACTCAACTGGACTGTCCAACTCATAAGTACGCCACCTCATAGGCGGCTCCCCGAAGCAAAAAGGCAGTGAAAGAGACTCCGCTAGACTCCACTATGCCCTTGGTGCGAAGGATACGAAGGCACTCCTCCAAAATCCCATGGAGTCATCTGATACTAGGCGACTGAACACTGGGGGGATCATATTTCTTGAACCTCTCTAGTCTATGATAATCATCCTCAGAAATAACTGACCCATCCCTGGGCTATGCTGGTACTGCAGGCAGTACATGAATAACCTTTGGGACCTGCTCCATATCTACTATATGCTTAGGAGTGCGGGTTGTGGGAATCTGGGCCCATCCCCCAGCCTGAGATGTGGCTGTAGTGAGGGGAAGCAACCCCGCCTGAGCCAAGGTAGTGTACATGCTCATGAACTGAGCTAGAGTCTCCTAGAGCGCTAGAGTAGTAGTAATGGTGGTAGGTGTGCCAGGTGCTTGGGCTCTGGCCAAATCTGCTGGTGGTACCTCGGCGGCAGCTCACGCATGTGTTGTGGATACAACATGTGCACGTCCTTGACCACTACCTCGGCCACGACTTCTGACAACGGTAGTAGGGGGAATGGGTGCATGGTTTTCTCGTGTAGCACGTGTCCTCACCATCTATGAGAGAGTAGAAGGCAGAAGTTTAGAATTGATGTCAAAATATCGCATAAAAAGGAATTCAAAAGAAATGAAAATCTTTCCTAAATAGTTACATAGCCTTTCGTAGATAAATACAGACGTCTCCATACCGATCAGCAAGACTCCAATAAATCAGCATGTGTTCTGTGACTTCTATGAACCTAGAGCTCTCATACCAACTTGTCACGATCCTAGTTCACCGATGGTGAACATGTCATGATGGCACCTAGTCCCCGCAACCAGGTAAGACAAATATTGCAAAAATATAATGATTTCAGAAAAAAAATAGAGTAAACCAAATTAAATAACTAGAAGAAACTGTACTGTATGCCACTCGGCATGTAAAACTCAATAACACAAGTTTACGAAAATTCCCAAAGTCCCAGAAACTCACAGGTACCACAGGCTATAGAAATGTATAGTATGGCTCCAAAACTCCAGAATATACTAACAACCGAAAGAGGGAGAACTAGATACTAAAGATAGAGTAAGAGGGAGACTCGTCGGTCTGCAGATGCAGCAGATCTACCTCGAAGTCTCCAAAATCATCCTGCTTCACTGATAGTGAATCTGAGTAGAGGTACCTGGATGATTTGCACATGAAAAACATGTGCAGGAAGGGCATGAGTACACCACTGCAGTACTCAGTAAGTGCCAAGCCTAACCTCGGCTGGGTAGTGACGAGGAAAGTTCAGGACCCTACTGAGGAAAAAATATATAACAACAGCAATAATTAACAATGCGAAAATCTGATAAAAATAATAAATGCAATAGTGTAATAAGGCAGACCAACGAAGCAATAATAACTACAGGGATAGAGAAGAAACATAGAGTAAACACAACTCAATATCAAGATGCTCATGAGGGTCACCCAGGATGCTGTCCTGTAGCCTTTTCCTCAACTATCCAGTGGATCTCCCGGGATACCATCCCGTAGTCCCAAAATAAACAAACAAGGGGGAGCTACCGGAATCCCACATTCGTAGTCCCAATGTAAATGCGCAATCATAGCCGAAAACAAGCCAACGAATAACATACGAAAAACAAACACAGATAGAACTAGCCTAGCATGCTTCACATAGAGCATCAAAATAACTTAAGCAAGTAGGCAGTCAAATCAGTTAAACGTGCTTTTCCAAATCTAACACAAGTCGTAACTCCCAATAGAACAAGGAAAATAATGATAAGGACTAAGTTTTCATAGTTTAAGAAAAAACCGGATTTTCATCAATTGGCTCAAATACGTGATCGTCACCTCATGCACAAGGAACTCAAATATCAAGTAAAATCCTAAGGGTAAAGATCCCCCAACTTACCTCGAACATGCTTAATATCACTAGAAATCGCGCCTTTGCCACGAGTATCCATCTCCAAAAGGCCCAAATCTATTCAATTTAATTACACATCATAAATAATAATTCAAACAACTAATTCTACTATTAAATTTAAAGCTGGGGCGCAAAAATAGGTAAAATGACCAATATGCCCCTCCAGCCAATGTCTCGAAATCGAATAATTTTTATGTTTTCAGAACCCTCATACTCTCACGAGTCTAACCATATAAAAATCTCCCAAATCGGAGGTCACATTCCCCTTCAAAACTCCATAGCTAGGTCTAAGAAGTTTTCCCCAATTTTCATTCAAAAATCTGAAACTAACGGGTGAATTCGTGACTAGATTAGTGGGTTTTAGTCACAGGAGGGAAAAGAATCATTACCCAGTGACTGCCTTTGAAAAAGCCCTTGAAATTGCTCCGAAATCCGAGCTCCAAACATTGTGTTTTGACAAAAATGGCAAAACCTCATTTTTGAAATGTTAAGTACTATTCAGGTAATTAAAGCATCGCGAACGCGGCAGGCATCACGCGTTTGCGAAGAAGGAAAATATAAGGGACCCAAAAATGCCCTTCGCGATCGCGAAGGAAGGGATGCAAATGCGAAGGCCTGATTCAGTGAACTATGCGAACACCACTAGGTATACGAGAACACGTTGAAGAAAAATGAAAGGGCTAGAAATTGCTTTACGCAAACGCGAAGATGGCCATGCGATTGCGATGGAGAAAATTACAAACCTACGCAAATGCGGGGGCGGGAACGGGAACGTGTATAAGGGAATTGGTCCCCCTCCAGGATTACACTACGTGAACATGATGGAGGGGCCGCAAAAGTGATGAAAGGTTAGGCCACCACTATGCGAACGCGGTGGCTTCTTCATGAATGCGAAGAAGGAATTCAGACCTGCACATTTCTGCAACACTTCCAAACCTCAAATTGCTCCGTTGAGCATCTGAAACACACCCGAGGCCCCCAGGACCTCAACTAAACCTACATACATATTCCATAACATCATTCAAACTTGTACCAAACATTAAACCACCTAAAACAACGTCAGAAACACGAATTAATCAAAGATTCAAGCATAAGAACTTCAAATTCCAACAAAACACACTTCCGATCAAAAACCTATCCAAACCTCGCCCGAATGACCTGAAATTTTGCACACACATTTCAAATGACATGACAGAGGTATAGCAACTTTTGGAATTCCAATCTGACCCTCAGATAAAAAACTCACTATCGGACCAGAATCTTCAAAATTTTAAACTTCGGCATTTCAAGCCTAAATGAGCTACAAACCTCCAAAATATATTCCGAACACGCTCCCAACCCCAAAATTACCTAACGGAGCTAGCAGAACCATCTGATTTCCATTCCTAGATTGTCTTCACACTGTTCCGATTACGGACCATTTTTCAACTCGTAAGCTCTCATTTAGGGAATAAGTGTCCCAAAACACTCCGAATAAAAAATGTCCCGTCAATCCAAAATAGCATAAATAAACTTAGGGGAAGCAGTTAATGGGGCATAGGGGTGTAAATTCCAAAAACAATCGCCTAGATCGTTACATACGGATATTCTGTACAATACTTCTACTAGTTACAATTGTACTTTTGTTTTCCGATATGATCTCAGGTAGCACCATTCTTAGTCTGTTGTAGAGCATCTTAGAGACAACATTGTACATTGTGTTATGCTATTGTCCTATAATATCTTACCTTGGATACATGTGCACTCTTTGGAATAAGAGTAATTACAGTGTTGTTCCACACTTTGAGCATTTTTCCATTTTTAGAAAAACTCCATCACATCATCCAACACATCCTTACCTACAATTTCCCATCCATCATTGAAGAACTGGCTTCCAAAACCATCTGATCCCGGTGCCTTATCCCTATTAATGGCCTATAATGTTTCCTTCACTTCTTTCTTTGTAAAGTCTTCTATTAGCATTGTGTTATGCCTGTCTGAGACTGTTGGCCTTTGTCTTACCAATTGACTGCAAACCTGATTTATCTTATGATTTTTGGTTCCCAGCAAGCCCTCATAAAATGCTATAAATGTCTTGGCTATCTCTTCAAGGTCTGTAACATGTTGCCTTCTATATTGTCAATAGCTAGTATTCTGTTGGAGTTCCTCCTTGCCTTCATCATGCTATAAAAGTTTTTTGTATTCATATCTCCTTGTTTCAACCACTGTATTTTGGACTTTTTCCTCAAGTATTGTGATCTGTACTCCTGAGATATCTTCATTTCCTCCTCTATTAGCACAGTGTTATAAAGATCTTTTTGAATATTTCCTTGACAATTTTGCAATCTCACCATAACTTCTTCTGCTTTCCTCTCTATTTTATTGAATTTCTCTTTGTTCAGTTGTTGTAGTGTGTGTTTAATTCTATTCAACTTCCTTAGTAATTCACACATTTTAGTACCTTTTTCTTCTATATTCCAACCAGTTTTAACTTTCTCCTTGAGGTCTATTTCCATACTCCACATGTTGTAATATTTAAATATTTTCTTCTACCCTTTGTTTCCATGTTCCCATCTTATGATAGTTGGGAAATGATCAAACAACCCCTCATTTCTATAGTGCACGCTTGATGCAGGAAGTTACATGTTCCATTCATCTTTACCAGTATTATATCTATTCGACTGAGTACCATGTCTCCTCCATTTTTCTCGTTTATCCATGTGAAATATGCTTATGTAGATTTGAGATCATGCAGTTCACATTCCTCAATACATCTCTTGAGATCATGTATTTCTTCCATAGTCATTGCGTTGCCTATTATTTCCTCCTTCTGTAGAACACAGTTATTGTCTCCCATTATCCCAGGGGCCTTTGGCTTGTCCGTTTATTTCCTTAAGTGTTTTCCATAACTCCCTTCTCAATGCTGCATCATTGAAAGCATAATTCATAGACACATGAAATGTGAGTCCAGTCCCTCTATGTTGTATTTAATAATGTATAAGTTGTGTTGTTGCTCTTATGATATTAAATCCATAAATCATTGGATTCTATATTAGCCATATCATCCCATTTGGACGTTTTGACAAGTTTGTGCTAAATGACCAACCTTGACATAGGTGAAGAGAGGTTTGATGTGCTTTTGCTCTCTTCACCTTTGTTTCCAGAAGACCAAATACTCCCACCCTAGCATTATGCATGAAAATTTATATCTTCTTTTGCTTGGTTCGGTTATTTAGTCATCTGGTATTCTAGTAAACTATATTATCCATTAGGATGGGGGTTTCCCCCACCCCTACCAAGTCTTGGCTCCCTTGCTCCTTGTACTTCTATTGGGATAGAAGACCTGGGTTCTCCTGAGCTTGCTTCTGTTTCATGCTGCTCTATTAAACGAGAGAGGGTGTTCCACAGTTTAAGGGTTGTGGTCTACATTGTTACTCCTTTTGCTATGTATTTCCCAGTCCTATATCTTTGTTGATTATATTTTCCTTCTATCCGCTTCTTCTGTTTATTCTCTATTCCTATTTTCCTAGTGATTTTGGCCTCTGCTTCTTTTTGCTTTCCAGTATCAGTCACCTTGCCCTACATATTCCCCATCCCCTGTTCATTGTTATTTACTTCTGGTACTTTTTGCTTCTCTTTTTATTCTTTAAGTCACTTCCTGCATTCTTTCATTTCATGTCCATAATTGTCAAATTTCCCACATAGTATAGGTTGCCATTCATACACAACCTCTTGCTCCATTGTTTTCCCATGTTCATTCTCGAACATTACTGAATTAGGATATTTTTATTCAGCTCTACCTCTACCAACTCCCTAGTATATGTCAATCTTTCCCTTTATGAAGTTGCATTATCTATTTTGAGAGGTTTTCCAACCAACTCTGCTATCTTCATTAAAGCAGTTTTTCCAAAGTACTTGATTTTCAGCCCCGACAGTCTTACCCACACTACTATGTTCTCCGTTTGTGTTTTTGTGAACTTCATATCTGGTATCCATGCTCTGACTATAACTGGCTTTCTATCAAAAATTTCGACTCCATCCTCAATAACCTTGTTCATATCTTCCATATTATGAAATCGTACAATGAATACCCCTATACTAGTCTGTGCAACTTTATTTAATCCTAATTTCTCCCAAATTCTCCTAAAATAACCATACATTACTGATTGTGGAGGAGTGGATCCTATAATGTTACAAACCACCGCTGATGCCAGTAGTTTACCTCCTCTTTAATATCTTTCGATATTATTTTCACAGTCTCATGAATTTCTACTCTACCACTTAGATCTAGTCCCTCAGTATTCAGAACTTCCCCAGCTACACAACTCATTGACTCTGTAGCTGAATTCAGTTCCGTACCTACGTTTTCCTTTTCTCTGACTTTTTCTCCTTCAAAATCTTCCCAGGACTGCTTTGAGCTTGTAGATCCATTTTGCTTCTCTACATGCATGGTGTTATTCCTTTGTGGAATTCTCTCTGATGTTTTTATAGTTAAGTCTAGTGGTGTGATGCCTTGGATTGCATTTATACTTCATTTTTTTCACTATGTTTGCTGAGTTCGGAATTCCTAATTTTTCCATTTTTATCGGTTGATTGCTCTGGTTTCCTCTTCCTCTAGATTTTGATTTTCTCGTAATCACCAGAGCTGAAAGAACTCTCGTTCTTAAAAATATTGTTCATATCTCACTTTTAAGGCTATAGAAAATTATAGCATTTCTGTCTGGGTTTCTTAACATATTCTTCAGTTTCTTCCTACCTCATTTATCAGGAAACATGAAATGGGGGAGGGGTAACTATTTATCCCAGATCATTCGTAGTGTTATCCTATCTGTGATGACCCCAACCATCGTTTCAAGGGTTACCACTCTGTTTTCCTTATTTTATGCTTCTTCATGTTTCATTATCGGCATTTGGGGTGTTAGAGTTGAATTGGATTGGTTTGGTGGGAAATGAGACACTTAGTCTCTTTAAGAAAGGTTTAGTTTGGAAAAGTCAACCGGATGTTGATTTGTGTGTTAAAGGGCTTATAGGTGAATTCTCATGGTTCGGTTAGCTTTGGGAGGTGATTTGTGACTTAGGAGCATGATCGAAAGTGGTTTTGGAGGTTCGATGTAGAATTAGGCTTGAATTGGCAAAATAGTATTTTGGCGATTTTCGGTCGATAGGTAAGATTTTAATCCGGGAGTCGGAATGGAATTATGATAGTTTCTATAGCTTCTTTAGGTGACTTGGGATGTGTGTGCAAAGTTTCAGGTTATTCGGAGGTGATTTGGTTGGGTTATTGATCGAACGCGTGTTTCGAAAGTTTTCGAAGAACTTAGGCTTGAGTTTGATGTAATTTGATGATTTTGGTGTTAGTTGAGGTGTTTTAATGATTGGAGCAAGTTTGAATAATGTTTTAAGATGTATTGGTACTTTTGGTTGAGGTCTCGGGGGGCCTCGGGGTGATTTCAGATTGTTAACGGGAAGTTTAGAGTTGTAAAATGCAACAGACAAATTGCAGAGTATTTTTGTTCTGGGCGATCGCACATGGTGTCATGCGATCGCATAGAAGGAATTTGGGGGGCTGTTTAGTTGTTCAATACAATCGCGGTGGGAGGCTTGCGATCTCACTGTGTAAAGACATTGTTCTACGCGATCGTAGGGAGACCTATGCGATCGCATAGGGTTAAAATTGGTGGTAGAAAATTTGTTCTATGTTATCCCAGGGGCTTGATTGTGATCACATAGAGTTAGCTACAGTGACCTGGGCAAAATGTTTTTAAACATTTTATCTGTGATTTTGGGGCTCATTCACTCCATTGTTGTCTTTTTGAGAGCTATTTAAAAGAAATTGGAGAGGGATTCAACGAGAATCGATTGGAGGTAAGATTTTTGAACTTAAAACTCATTTTTATTGTGAAATATTCATGGAAATTGAGCTAAAACAAGGGCTTGAGTTTTGATATTTTAAATTTGAATTTGAATGGCCATTTGAGGCCGGGTTTGGGAGATTTTGGCATGTATGGACTCGTCGCGACGAGATAAGGAACCTAGTGATGTGAAAATTTCTAAGTTTCAAGAAGTGGGATCGGGGCTTGGGTTTTTCTAATTTCGAGATTTTTGCTATTTTTCGATTTTTTTGATTGAGTTATGTTCCCTTATCCTATTCTGATGTATTCGCTTTGATTTTGGATAGATTCGATGCGCGTGGAGGCCGGTTTGAGGGGCAAAGGCGTCGTGAGCTAGAGATTTCACCGGTTCGAGGTGAGTAATGATTGTAAATGATAGTCTAAGGATTTAAAACCCCAAATTTGCATATCATAGTGTTGTATGGAGGTGACTTGCACGCGATATAGCGAGCGTGGTAGAGCACCGTCGGAGATTGTGACTTGGTCCATGCCGATTGATGAAATTACTGCGTATTTGACTGAAACTACTTGTTTTCATTATAATTTTGGTGGATTGACATGTTTGGGTCTTCGTGTCAATGATTTGAATCCTTCAGGGATTGATATCACTGTTTTCGCATTTTTTTTATATTATTTGATCTCGAACCAAGGTTTTAAATATTGTTTTGCAAACTCAGCCATCTTTCTAAGATTTGGAAACTTATACAATATTTTATTGATGTTTTGAGCTGAGAACTATTATTTTAATATTGCCCAAGAGGCTTATGTGCATTTCTGGACTGAACATGTATCGGCTGCACGTCGTAGCAATGTTATATTGATATTAAGGCCGAGAGCCTAGTTGATTACATTGATCTTGAGGCCGAGATCCTGGATGATTATATTGATATTGAGGCCGAGAGCCTGGTTGATGCCACGAGATAGCTTGATATTGCGCTCGGGGTGTAGGAGCCCCTTCGGAGTCTATACACAACCCAGTGAACGTCGTCGATGATAAATAAATGGATGGCTTGGGCTGCACGCCGTAGTGGTTACCAGAGTGTACCATCATATGCATTGCATTGCACTCATGCATTTGTTCTTATTTGTATTATCTGTCATAATATTTCTGCACTCTTGTTTCATTGGCTTACATCCTACTTCTTGCAATAATTACGGAGTGTGGTGTCCGAGGGGCTGACTTTTTAGCTTGCTTGCACTACTTGTTTCGCATTCATTTGCTTACTTGTTGGAAAAAGACATTTTTAAAAGAGGTTTTAAACTAAGCTAAGATATTTCTAAAGGTTTTACAGCTTCACTACTTTCTCCCAAAGGGTTTTTCATTGCTCATGTATAGCATGATGATTTGCTTTACGTGAGTTTTCACTGCTCAGTTGTTATTAAATTTTATTACTCACAGATCTGGAGTACTCACTTTACTCCATGCACCTCGTGTGCAGATGCATGTATTTGATCATTGGTAGCGGGTTTTGAGCTGATGAGAGATTTTGTTATCGTAGCTGAGCCAGGTGACCGCCAGCGTTCATGGCACCAGATTTCTTCCTTTTGATTATAAATTTTATTCTATGAATTACAGGCCTTGTAGTTGTATTAAAAAAATCCTTCTAGATGCTCGTGACTTGTGACACCCCGGTTTGGGTTTTATTCTGCACGTATTAAAGAGATCTTTTGATAGATTATGCTTGTTTAATCATATTAAAGCTGCTTATTAATGTTAACTATTCTAAAAGGATTAGTTGAGTTAGTCGGCTGGCCTCGTTCTCTCTAGATGCGCCATCACGACCAGTGCGGTGTTTGGGTCATGACAAGTTGGTATCAGAGCCTAGGTTACTAGGTATCACGAGTCATGAGCAGGTTCAGTAGAGTCTTGCGGATTGGTACAGAAATGTCTGTATTTGTCCTCGAGAGGCTATAAAACCTTTAGGAAAACTTCACATTCTTGAAATTCTTATCGTGCGCCATTGATTCAGCTTAAAAAGGAACTCTTGAACCTCCTTCCATGCGTTTGTATGCACACATTAGCGCTCAATATCGGATGTGCCTCGATGTCTTGTGATTCCCTGATCGAGGGGCGAGATGTAATCTTTGTGAGTATGTTGGGCCAGTCTGGAGGACGTGAGGCCGGATCATTGCATATGGCTTGAGCACCAATGTGCTAATTGTGTGAGTAATTGTTTTGAACTAAAGTGTTCGCTATTGTCCCTGTTAGTGGAAGTAATGGTTGTATAGTTATGTGATGAGTATATTGGTACTTCGAGATGTGTCTATGTAACTTGGAAATAACGAACAAAGTCTGCTGGATGATAAATGAACTATTAAGTGTATGATTTCCATCGTGATTGGACGTGTAGCTCCGAGTTATGGGTGCGTAAAGAATCGTTCCATATTCCCGCTGAAAGTGGGGTAAATTCCATGTTGTAGTATAAGTTCAAGCTCAGGGTGATTGATTGACTGTGTAATGTGTATGACGGCGGAAGATATGCAAAAATACTAAATTGAGGCAAAAAATATGGATTATCTACTGCGGAGTGTTCTTAAGTGGTATGATCCTTATGTGTATGTTAGAAGACCTCATGTGTAATTGAAGGGTACGTGTTGAAATTTGAAAATTCGGGTCGCTTAAGAGAGTGGACTCAACTGATGTGGGGATGAATGCGAATTTGCAGATGATTACAGTACTAGATGATCTTTGTTTTCACAAACTTGTAAATGATTTGAGTTTAATCTCACCATGGTATTGTGGAATAATTAAAGTAAAAGTGTTATGAGTTTTTGAGTGTGTCTTGATATACGGCTTCGAACCAAGTTGGGGAGTTTTCTATTAATTAAGGTAATTGTACGGTCATGTGCTATGTTGATTCCAATTTGGGGCATGCTGGCGAATCAGTTTTGGTTGCGGAAATTGAGCTGAGGATGGCACGAGTGAAGCAAAATTTTGACAAAGGTTATATGGTGCTTCGCAGATGTGTAAGAATCAGAAGACATCTTAAGCTGTTGTTGGTAAGAATGCCCGGTGCATGGAGCAGGAAGATGCTTGTTTGTATTGGAATAAGGTCATATCCTGCGGTGTCAGAGTGGTAATGAGGCACAGGTGGTTATGTTCGTTTGATCAGGTGAAATGCAATTTGAATAAGAAGTAAATGACTCTCGAGAATGGTTTTATTGTGTTCAATATTCTACATGTAACAATCAGGTGTCTTAAGGTTGTGTATGTGGTTAGAGACTGTGTCTTCATTGGAAAACGTCAAGACTTGTGGTATTTTTAGGTTAATTATGGGATCCTATGTATTTATATCAAGAAAGCAAAAGTAACGAATCTAGATTTGCAGGAAGTTCTTCAAGGTAACGCATTTTGGAATGTGGTATTTTTGAAAATATTTGAGAGAGGATTCAATGGCTTATGGGACTTAGGCAATATGGTCTTGTGCTTGGGTCTCGTGTAGTGAGCCTGGTTTGAGGAACTGTGATGCTACAGCAAGGGGGAATATCAAGTTGATGATGAATTAGAAGAGAAATTAGATAGATGAAATAGCTTGATAGTAGACTGAATCGATATGGTAAGGATATGATTAATTTATTTGTATGTGTTCGAGGCAATGAGCCCTTATAGGTATTTTTCAGCAATGTTCTTGGGTTTTAATGGCTTGCTTAGCTTAGTCGAGTTAGAAGGATTCAGTCCTGGCAGGTCTGATTTGTGCAAAGGGAAATCAGAGAGTTCTTGATGGTTTCTACCGCAGTTTGGAGATGTATATTTTCTATGGGCATGAGACATATGGAATGTGTAATTATTTTTCTTCTAGATGGGATCAATGGAAGTTCATGACTAGTTGAGCGAGTATATTTCTGTGGCTCGGAAGGGAGATAAAAGTTTTCATGTTATTCTTGGATGGTATGGTATATGCGGTGTGCCGTAGAGGACTGAGACTACCGTGTGCTAGGCTGTTGACGCGTGATTTTTGACCCTACCCGAGATTTTTTTTATATTTTTAGCTAAAATATTTACTTTAGGCCTAATATAGCTATCTTAGCTATTTTTGACTCTTTTACTTTATTTTTTACCTTAAAATGAAAAATAACAAAAATATAGTTTTATTAATGTTTCGAAGTCATTTTTAAACTTAAAAAATACAAAATAGTACTTTATATTTTTATCTTTTTATAAAAACAAAAATAATAAAAAATAGTTTCATTAATATTTTGTAGCTATTTTAAACTTGAAAAATATAAAAAAATAGTTTTATTTTAATTATGAGTATTATATTTATTTTGATTACCTAGGATTAATTAAATAACGCCATTCTCGGTTCCGGGCGAAGAATAATATTCGGGTTCAAACTACCCGGTTTTATAATTTTCGGACCTAGCTCGTAATAATCCGAGTCCACCACACGGGGAACATGGACAAAAATAACCCATACAACACACATGACACACACTACACTGAGGGGACAATAGATAATGGGGGATGGGAATAATTAGAAAATGACAAAAAAAAAAGTAAAAAACAAAAGAAAAAGACAAAAAAAGAACATGGGACTAAATTAAAAAAACAAAGAAGAGAGAGGAAGGCATTATATAGAGGGGGTGGGCCACGGCTGGAAAAAGAAGAAAAAAGAGAAAGAGAAAAGTATAGAGAATAGAGAGAAGAGATTTGAAAACAAAGAGGAGAAAAATTGAAAAGAAAAAGAGAGATTCACAAACAGTGAAAGGGGGCTCTCGGTCAAATTTTGAGAAAAGAAGAGAGTGAGCTCTTGGGATTTTTTTGAAGAGAAAAAACGTGAAAAAAAGAAGCTGAAGAACAAACAAAAAAATAATAATAATACACACCGTAGGAGGCCACGGTGGAGGAAAAAGATTTTGTGCTTCGTCAACCTCGTTCTACCCGTCGAATCGTTTGTTCTTGGTTTCAGTTTGGTTCGAGTTCTGTCCGGAGAGGTCGAGGTTTGAGATCGTCATAAAAGGTTCGTTTTCTCGTTGTGTACGTTAAAAATATGTAGAAACAAAGGTGCATGTTCTTTTCCGATATTGTTCTTCTAGCTAATATTTTGGATCGTTTCGCATTTGATTTAGTTTCGTATGATTCGGACGATTTTTGTAAATATATGATTCTGTTGAACATGCAATTTCACAATTAATGGTGGTCTTGTAGTGTCGAAGTTAGCTAATGAAAACAACTAATCCTTCATATGCTCGCCAACTAGTTATGCTTCCGTTGTTTATGTAATTGTTCGCCATAGTCTTGAATTTGCTCACTTAGTTAGCTAGTCGTATGTTTACTCGAATTGGTTATAGTTGAGTATGACTTTGTCACATTATAGAAAGTGGTTCGTTATTCTTCAACTAAACGACGTAATTAGATTAAAGGAATTGGGGGTGCATTTCATGTGACCCGACTCCAATTTTGAACAAGGTTAAATAAAGCGTGTCATGAACCACAAGTGCATTTCATGTAGCGTGGCTTGCAACATGTTTTAAATAATCTTGAATTAACTCTTAAATAAATATAGCGGAATGTAGTTTGCTTTTAAATTAGAATTAGAGGTGTGCCTCGCCTAACAAAATTATACAAATCGCGGGGCCCTCATAAATGTATATATAAAATACTTAGATTTCGAGATGTGCCGTTTCTTAGCGAATTTCACGGCATTCTCAAAAATGTAAATAAGTAATTGCTCTAGGCGCGTATTTTAATAATTTTACCTTCTTAAATACGGGGGTGCATTTCATGCGGCCCAAATCCAAATCCCAAAAATGTTGAATAAGAATGTGTCGAGGATCCGGGTGCATTTCATGTGACGTGATTCGAAACATATTTTTAGGCAACATTCTCTTTCGTAAATTATAATAATAATAATAAAAGCGGTAAACGGATATTAATTTGCATTAAGTACATAAATGTTAAAATCAGATAAATAAGCTGAATATGATAATTAAGCGACCGTGCTAGAACCACGGAATTCGGGAATGCCTAACACCTTCTCCCGGGTTAATAGAATTCCTTATCCGGATTTCTGGTGCGCAGACTGTTAAACAGAGTCATTCTTTTCCTCGATTCGGGATTCAACCGGTGACTTGGGACACCATAAATCTCCCAAGTGGCGACTCTGAATTAATTAAATAAATCTCGTTTCGATTGTCCTTTAATTGGAAAAGCTCCTTTGCACCCTCGCGGGTAGCGGAAAAAGGAGGTGTGACAGCTCTGGCGACTCTCCTAGGGATAATTGGACCCAGAACCACTAGTTCAGGGTTTAAGAATTCGAACTTTGAATAATTGTCGTATTTGGCTTATTATTATCTGATTTTATTATATGTTTGTATTTAATGTGATAAATGTTGCTTTTACCGCTTTGATATTTTGTGGATTGTACATATAAACCGTGCCGAAACCAATCTCCTCTCTGAGTCTTCTAAATCGTGAAGAAGGGTGCACTTCGTGTGACTTCTTTTCTGTATAGTGTCTAATTCCCATTTTAGAACGAGGTTTGGATAAGTTGCAAAACCGGTGAAGCTTCTGTATTCCCGGTTTGCTGCCTCCTCCTCGGCTCGGGCTGTCTGCTCGGGTAAGCCAGGTCTAGAACAATAAACCCAGGTTTTTGAACCTAGAATAACAAAGCTTCATGCCGAATCCCTAGTAGGAACGTTTATTTGCATCATGTTGCATTTGACTTAGGGGACTCAACACAGGGGTTGGGTCCGTCTAGGACAGGTGACCTGAAATGAAAAGACCATCCTGCTGCATCCTGTTTGTTTTACGCATTTATTTGCTTCAGACTTGCAGGCTAACCGGTTTTTAAATATTGAGGAAAATGAAAAAAAATAGTTTCAAAATAGTTTGTTTTTTTTTACTTAAAAAGAAGAAAAAAAAACGTTTGTTTTAGAATAAAAAAAAAATGTGTGATTAAAATAAAAAACAAAAATAGTTTTAAAATAGTTTTTTTTTACTTAAAAAGAAATGTTTGTTTTAAAATATAAAAAAACAATGTGTGAAAAAAAATATAGTTTGTTTCATTTACAAATGTAGTTTATTTTTATTTGACCGAACTACGCAGGTTTGATTCTCCCCATTAGGTGGGATACGTAGGCAACCCTCATCGGGTCCAACCACCCCTTCAAAAAATTAAAAAAAATGTCGAAGTTTTACTTTTCAATAAAATCAAAGTAACGCTGTTTTTGAAAATAGCCGAATGTTCTGAAAGGACACCGGAAGGCCGTTTTTGCAAAAATGGCCACTTTGAAGTCTTTTCTTTTTCTTTTTGAATAATAGCCTTGAAATATTCCATGGGGAAATGTTGAAAGGCCGTAGCCTCAAAATAAAGTTTGGGTTACCACCCCTTTTCTTTTAAAAAAAAATCAAAAAAAAATGTGTATTTAATTTTGTCAATAAATCAAAGTGATGCCATTTTTGAAAATAGCCGAATGTTCCGAAAGGACGCCGGAAGGCTGTTTGTGCAAAAATGGCCACTTTGAAATCTTTTCTTTTTCTTTTTGAATAATAGCCTCGAAATATTCCATGTGGAAATGTTGAAAGGCCATAGCCGCAAAATCAAGTTCGGGTTCACACCCCTTTTGCAAAAATAACCAAAAAATGTCAAATTTTTTATTTTGTTATAAATAAATCGGGTGATGCTATTCTTGTTTAAAATAAGCCGAATGTTCCCCAAAAGGACGCCGGAAGGCTATTTTTGCAAGAATAGTCACTTTGAGTCTTTGTAAATAATTTTTGGGCACAACCTTGAAATATTCCCCCGTGGAAATATTGAAAGGCCGTATCCGCAAAATTAAGTTTGAGTCATCACTCAACTTTCCAAAAAAAAAAAAAAATGGTTTTGGTTTTGCTGAAATGGCCACATTTGGCATTTAAACTTTCTCAGTCTTGTGTTGGCCTGTGTCGGTGCTGAACGATGCCCCATGGGCCCTAAGATGAAAAATTTTGATTTTGTAGTCTCTTAAATAAAATTTTGCAAAAATAGCCGCTTTGTCAAATAAGTCATTACATGGCCAATTTTGTAAAAATAGTCAATTGACATTAGAAACTCCTCAGTCTTGTGTTGGCTTATGGCGATGCCGAATGATGCCCCCATGAGCCACAGGAGGAAATATTTTTTTTTTTCAAGTTTATCTTTTTGGAGTCGGCTTTTACAATTTTTTTTCAAAAAAAAAAACATCTCTTTATTTCTTGCATTAATTTGCAAAAACTACGCTCGGTCTGATTCATGCGGGGTCATGATACGTAGGCAATCTCTATAAGATTCGACCACAACTGTATATGTAGATATATTTAAAAAAAAAAGAAAAAAAAGAAAAAAAAAATTGATAAGGACTAGCTGAGTCCATTCTAACATGTTTTGTCTTGAATTGTAAAGTAAGTAGAAGGTGGTTGGTCTGTGACAAGCGGACAACGCAAGATCCCCAAAAGATGGTAGAGGAGGAAATTTCCAAATACCTTATAACCCACTTCCAAACCAAGGGTATAGAAGGGAACCGAAGTTGAAGGGTAATTTCACACCAATAGAAGTTTCCTATGCAATCTTATTTGAGAAGTTAAAGCAACAGGACATGATTGCACCCATCCCTCCAAATCATGTGGACCCACGTGCAAGGAGCTTTGACCCATCTAAAAGGTGTGAATACCATTCCCATGCCCAGGGGCACAACATGGAAAGTTGTCGGGATTTGAAAAGGGAAATAGAAAGGATGATCCAAGAAAGATTGATTGTGATTCATAACAGTGACACCTAGAATATCGCGCTGAATCCGTTACCTGCGCCTGATGATACACACTCTCTGGCGGTGATGCCTGGTGACACGGAATATGAGAATCCACTCGGGAATTTGCCGACTGAAATGAGAGAAGGCCCTAGTGGTTCTGATAATCAAATTCGTGGCTAAATGTCAAGCTTATCAATTGGAGAGTCATTTGTGGTGGCTTATTTTGTTGTCATTTCTATTTGTCCGAGTTATTTCAGAATGGTAATCCGAATGTTGTTTTGTGGCTCAAACCTTTTATCCGTGTATTTTTCTTTTGATCATAGTGTTTCATCTAAAGGGGTCTAGGTTCGTTCTAAGTATTGTACCCCAGTTTTGTTTTTTGGTTGTTCGAGTCGTTGTTTTATCGGTTAATGCAATGGCCTATTTTATATTATTTCTAGACATTTTCTGTTATGTAGTCCTCTCATTCCTATAGTTCTTTTTCTGCTAGCTCTAGTGACATGACGTGCGCGCATAGTTTTGGCCTGATCTTAAAAGTTAATCACAAAACCATTGGGAGGTGATCGAGATATTTAAATGAAGTAAGAACGGTTTGAGATTATTCGAAACCCGAGTCATGAGAAACTGGGGCAAGTAAAAGAAAACTGTTAAAGGCAAGCAGCCAAAATTGACATGGGGTCGTTCATAATAATGAAAATGAGAGTGTTGCCCAACAAGTGCTTTAAAGATATGACGAATATTAATTGTGTTGTTTACACTTGGCATGTTTTGAAGATTGGAATGACGAAGGCATTTTGTTCTGCTATCCAAACACTTTATCCATCGTCAACCCTTTGAGCCTTATTTTAAATTCTTTCATACCCCTCCTTCGGAATTAGTTGCAAAGACTAGAAACACAAGTTTGAAAGGTGAGAGAAGAAAGGGATAAAGAAAAAAGTAAAGAAAAAGAAAACAACAAAAAGGGATAAAGAAAAGAAAAAGAAAAATGTATGAAAAAAAAAATGAACTTGAAAAAGAGGAATTGGGAACTACGTTTGACCCGATTCCTCAAAGAGGATACGTAGGCGCTTCACAGCTCGGTCATAGTGTAAATAAAAATCAAAAAATCTCCAAGCAAGAAACGGGGGCAGTAAAAAAAAATTGTATTTATGTAAGGAAAATATAGGATTCCGAAGGTTGTAATTTTGAACCCAATTTGTTTTATTTTGAGCCTTTAATACCCTTTCTTTCTAGCCCTGTCCAAACCCACATTAAAGTCCAAAGAAAGACCTTTTGACCAATCTTCAAAAGAGGCCGAGTTAGGCAAATGATAGAAGTTTCATCGGGACATAACATTCTGATTCCCGGCAGAAAGACTCCGATCTCCAGCAGAAAATAGGAGAGTCTTAGGAGTAACACCACCAATCCCCAGCGAAAAAGTAACACAAATGAGAGAGTCTTAGCGGTGAAAACCTTCACAGGCACCATAAGGCGATGAAAGCTGAGAGAAAAACCGAAATGAGAGAGGCTTGGTAGTGAAAACCCCTCGGGCACTACAAGTCGAACGAAGATTGGAAACGAAATAGGAAAGCCCCAGGAGAAGATTACAAAAGGCGGTTTAACGACGGAGGATAGGCTATATGTGCACGTCATGTCCAATAGAGTTGGTATCCATGTTTGATAGGTTTATTTTATTATTTTTCTTTTTAGAGAGTCATTGTCTTTTATTCTGTTTCTTTTTGCCTTTCTCCTTTCATCAAAATTCCCCAATAGAGTCTGTTTGCAAGAAATGACTGCGAAATTTTCCATCAGCTTTCCAATGACGCAAGACGGGATTTTGATTGGTACACCCAAGTGGTATAAGTCAGGAAGGATCAAGCGCAAGGCCAGTGTCCAGAGGGATGTTCCCCAGCAATAGGAAAATGACAAAAGAAGGAGAGATATCCCCAGCAGAAAGGTATTTTCAGAGACAAGGGTGAACAAAGAAAATGGTTCACCAGTAAAACATGAAAGGTCTTCACGAAGGGTCACTATCATAGGAATTCGGGTGGTCAGTGGAAAACCACGTGGAAAGGTTCGCAAATAAAGAGTCGTCAAGGAAGGCGGGGAAGCAAGAAAGGAGAAAGCTATCCCCACCATGAATATCATCAAATAATAACATCCCCAGCAAGTTCTGATAATGAAACGTAGAGCGGGGAAAGAGAAGGAGAACCATCCCCAGCAGGAGCACCACAACCAGCCACCACATTTTAAAACTAACCAATTTTTCTTTGATTTGAAACAGGAAAAATAGGGGTTGTTGGCAGAAAAGCATGCCACGAAGAAGATTCTCAAACTGGGGCAGAAAATTTTCCCCCGTTGTGAAAATTTTCTCGAAACCAAATACCCGGTTGGGGAAAGAATCCAGATAACGCGAGGAAATGATCTTTGAACCCGGTTATCCCCAGCAGCTTTGAAAGAAAGAAAACTACAAGCTGTGAAAAAGGAAATTATACCCCCAGCAGACAGGACAAAACGAGGAAGCTTGCGTTCAGAAAGGCAAGAAGCCGGTATCATCCCCAGCAGTTCTTGGAGAAATGAAACACTGATTTCGAGATTTCCCCGGCAACGTTATATCCTACAAGTTTTTCAAGGGAGCAAAGCGCAAATCTCGTAGGAGGTTTGGAAAGAGGAAAAAGGAAAAGAGGTCCCCCGACAGGACAATCCTCAGCTAATGACATTTCAATCCCCCGCGATCCCGGGAGAGAATAAAAGGTTTTGAAGGAAGTAGAAAAGGAGGAAATAGAGAAGATTTTCCCAGCAGCATCATCCCCAGTAGGTAAGTAAACAATTCCAAAGACATCCCCGGCAATCAAGGGAAAAATAACACGACCTAGGAGGAAAGCAATTCCGAAACAAGGTAATTCAGGAGAAAGGATGGGATGGAGTTAATGAGTTGTAGTTCAAGTCAGGGTGCCCGCCTGAAGAATGGAGTGGCGATTTAGTTTTGAAGTTGTTGTTGAAGTTAGGATGCCCGCCTGAAGAATGGAGTGGCGATTTAGTTTTGAAGTTGTTGTTGAAGTCAGGGAGCCCACCTGAAGAATGGAGTGGCGATTTAGTTTTGAAGTTGTTGTTGAAGTTAGGGTGCCCACCTGAAGAATGGAGTGGCGATTTAGTTTTAAAGTTGTAGTTGAAGTCAGGGAGCCCGCCTGAAGAATGGAGTGGCGATTTAGTTTTGAAGTTGTAGTTGAAGTCAGGGAGCCCGCCTGAAGAATGGAGTGGCAATTTAGTGTGGAAGTCGTAGTTAAAGTCAGGATGCCCGCCTGAAGAATGGAGTGGCTATTTAGTTTTGAAGTTGTTGTTGAAGTCAGGGAGCCCGCCTGAAGAATGGAGTGGCGATTTAGTTTTGAAGTTGTTGTTGAAGTCGGGGTGCCCGCCTGAAGAATGGAGTGGCGATTTAGTTTTAAATTTGTAGTTGAAGTCAGGGAGCCCGCCTGAAGAATGGAGTGGCGATTTAGTTTTGAAGTTGTAGTTGAAGTCAGGGAGCCCGCCTGAAGAATGGAGTGGCGATTTAGTGTGGAAGTCGTAGTTAAAGTCAGGGTGCCCGCCTGAAGAATGGAGTGGCGATTTAGTTTTAAAGTTGTAGTTGAAGTCAGGGAGCCCGCCTGAAGAATGGAGTAGCGATTTAGTTGAAGTTGTAGTTGAAGTCAGGGAGCCCGCCTGAAGAATGGAGTGGCAATTTAGTGTGGAAGGTTGAAGTCAGGGTGCCCGCCTAAAGAATGGAGTGGCGATATTTTGGAAGTTGTAGTTGAAGTCAGGATGCCCGCCTGAAGAATGGAGTGGCGATCCCGTTTTGAAGTTGTAGTTGAAGTCAGGGAGCCCGCCTGAAGAATGGAGTGGCAATTTGGTGTGGAAGTCGTAGTTGAAGTCAGGGTGCCCGCCTGAAGAATGGAGTGGAGATATTTTGGAAGTTGTAGTTGAAGTCAGGATGCCCGCCTGAAGAATGGAGTGGCGATTTCGTTTTGAAGTTGTAGTTGAAGTCGGGGAGCCCGCCTGAAGAATGGAGTGGCAATTTAGTGTGGAAGTCGTAGTTGAAGTCAGGGTGCCCGCCTGAAGAATGGAGTGGCTATATTTTGGAAGTTGTAGTTGAAGTCAGGATGCCCGCCTGAAGAATGGAGTGGCGATTTCGTTTTGAAGTTGTAGTTGAAGTCAGGGAGCCCGCCTGAAGAATGGAATGGCAATTTAGTTTGGAAGTTGTAGTTGAAGTCAGGATGCCCGCCTGAAGAATGGAGTGGCGATTTAGTTTCGAAGTTGTAGTTGAAGTCAGGGAGCCCGCCTGAAGAATGGAGTGGCGATTTAGTGTTGAAGTTATAGTTGAAGTTTTGTAGCCCGCCTGAATAATGGAGTGGCGAGTTATTATTTTGAAGTGTTATTGAAGTCAGGTGCCGCGTGAAGATAGGAATGACGTTTTATTTTCCAAGTTGATGTTAAAGTCAGAAGCCCGCCGGAAGAACAAAACGACATCTCAGTTTCTAATATTTGATAAGGATAGTGAACAATCGGAAAGTGACAGAGTGTAACTGAAATCCCCAGCATGAATCCAAGTTCAATATCAGAAGGAAGGCAACAAGGGTCGAAGGAGAATAGCTCGAAGATCACAAGTAAGGGAAATCACTTCGGAATGCAATGCAAGTTAGCAACAAAAGAAGCTTGCGACCAGAATGCGAGTCAACAGTCCGAGATGATCAACAGAAGTTAGTCACAATGGAAAAAAAAAGAGGCAAGGAGTTAATCCAAGTGCAGAAGTTGATGAAAGATGTGGTGTGCTCAAGACATGGCCGAGGTCACAAGCACTGCATACCTGGTCTTGATCCGAAAAGCAGCACCTGCAACTAGCAAGTATCAAGGTTCAAATTTAGAGTCCGCATGAAGCACCAACCAATACTCAAGATCAAGCTTCGGAAGACTTATAGATAGGAATCTTGTAACTAGTAGCTGATAGGCTTAGTTAGTCTTTCTCATGTTTTGATTTTTGTTGTAATAGCAGGACCACGGACCGGAACTTCGATGGAACGGAACTTCGATGGAACGGAACCTCGACGGAACGGCACCTCGACTGGCTCTCCACCTCGGTTACTCCGTATTCTTACTCACTTCTTGTCACGACCCAAAATCCGGTCGTGATGGCGCCCAACAATCAAGCTAGGCCAGCCAAACACACAATTTAATTATAACACAATACCAGTCCCAAATGGACAACCCAAGAAGAATATATGAGTTTAAGAACTCCAATAATAATAGTAAAGAACAAAATACTGACACTCCCAAAGATCCGGAGTCACAAGTCTAGAGCCTCTAACAAAACCCAACAGGAAATAGAGAGTACGATATAGAAGTACTCAAGTCCGAATACAAAATATACAATAACAACTGGAATGAGAGGAGAAGCTAGGCTCTGCGAACGTAGGCAGCTACCTCAGCAACTCGATGTGACAAGGTAAACGCTGGAGATGTTCGTCTACTGCTCCTGTGTACCTGAGTCTGCACACAAAAGGTGCAGGGAGTAGGGGTGAGTACTAAGTACTCAGTGAGTAACAAATATATACATGTAGCTGACAGTAAGAAATCCACAAAATACCACAATATGAAGCTACACTACAGTCCGAATCTCCTACGAACTAGCAACAATAATACAATACAGCTACCACAGAGTAATTCAACAAATACGGATGCAATGCAATGCACATAACCGCTACGGCGTGTAGCCCGATCCAATTTAACGTCGACGGCGCTCACTGGGGGTGTGTACAGACTCCGGAGGGGCTCATACAGCCCAAGCGCAATACTGCTGCGGCGTGCAGCCCGATCCTCACATCAACCACTGCGGGGTGCAGCCCGATCCCATACTCAGTCCACAATAAGTAATTAAGTCACAAAACAATTCATTTTCCTTATTTCCAGTTCTCAATTCATAATTTATAAAAAATGCTTTAACTTTATTAAGTTTGTAAAAGCCGGTGACTTAGCATTTCAAAAGTGTGATTACAATTTCCAGGATTGAGATCAGTGATTTAAGCAATTTTAGCTATCACATAAATATTGTCCTCTAAGGACGCTACAGATCGGCACAAGGCCCCAAACAAGGCTTACAGCCCACAAATATAGCAAATACAGTGTACTTCCAACACTAACCACATATTATTCATTCCTGGGATGGACCAAGTCTCAATCCCCAATCACAATCAATCCCACACCTGCCACGGTGTGCGAGCCACGCCCTATTAGCGTCACAATGTGCTAAGCCGGGGTTTCGAACCCTCAGGCTACAATATACACAAACTACTCACCTCTAGCCGGTCGTCGAATCGTCCGCGATGCCTTTTCCTTTGAATTTCGATGCCTCGTGTGTAGAATCTAGTCAAATAACAATAATTATATCAATTACGGGTCAAAGAATCATAACCCACTTCAATTTATATGAAATTCGCAAAATTACACTAAGTTGGTAAAACCCGACCCCGGGCCCCACTGCTCGGAAAATTCCGAAATTAGCACCAACACGATCCTTATCTCACCACGAGTCCGTGCATGTAAAGTTTATCGAAATCGGAGTTCAAATGGCCTCCCAAATCCAAAAATCCCGTTTTCAAAACTTAGGCCACATTTCTTCAAGATTTCAACCCAATTTCATGAAGATTGATGTTAATACTACCATAAATTGATGTTTTTGAGTCAAGAATCTTACCTCCGACGAATACCCGATGACTTCTCAGTGATTTCCTCGAGTTTTCTTCTCTCTAGGGCTCAAATGTGTGTTTTGGGGGTGTAAACCCGTAACTCTCTGTTTCTGGATCTTTATTCACTGCCAGAACCCATTGTTCATCGCGTTCGCGTGACCCTCTACGCGTTCGCGATGAACAGCCTTGCCTTACCCTTCGCGAACGCGACGCTGGCCACGCGTTCGCGATGCTCAAAACCTGCAACCCATCGCGGACGCGACGCACCCCACGCGTTCGCGATGTTCAAACTCCAGCCACCCGGATTTCTTCTACGCGAACGCGTCTACCCTTCACGCGATCGCGATGGTCTCCATCTTTCTCCTACGCGAACGCGAAGCTTCGTCCAACCTTGCCTACGCGAACGCGGCAGCCTGACCGCGAACGCGATGCCTTAGCCAGCTCTGCCTTCGCGAACGCGACCTGGGCCACGCGAACGCGAAGGCTTGGATTTTTGCCCAGTGATCTGCAATTTTTCTGCAGATTTTTAAGTTCCAAAAATGCCGGATGATGGTCCGGATTCACCCCGAGGCCCCGGGACCCCAACGAAAACCACCAACATACTCCAAAACACGATACGGACTTGTTCCAATCATAAAAACACCATCCTAAACATCAAAATCATCAATTAACCACGGATTCAAGCCTAAGTTTCTTCAAAACTTTCAAAACTAACATTCAATCCAAAACCCGATCAAACGATGTCCGAATGACCTGAAAATTTGCGGACATATCCAAAATCACATAACGAAGCTACAGAAATTGTCGGAATTCCATTCCGACCCCGGATCAAAATATCACCTACCATCCGGTTTTCGCCAAAATTCAACATTCGCCAATTCAAGCTTAAAACTACACCGGACCTCCGAATTCAATTTCGATTGTTCTCCTAAGTCATAAATGATCCCCCGGAACTAGTCGAATCATCAGAATCCGGTTCCGAGCACTCTAACTCAATAGTCAACTCTTGGTTGACTTTTTCATATTCAAGCTTTCTTCAAACATGCTATTTGTTTCATTTTCAATCCAAATCACTTCTAACTCACCCGATATACTCTAATACTGTTTTAAAAGCATAATATATGTAAATGCAAGGTAACGGGGTGGTAATTCCCGTAACGACGGGCCGGGTCGTTACATTCTCCCCAACTTAAACAAACGCTCGTCCGCGAGCGGGTTAAGAAACATACCCGGAGCATCAAACAAGTGTGGATATCTGCTCTGCATTTCCTGCTCGGTCTCCCAAGTTGCTTCCTCCACGGGACGACCTCTCCACTGCACTTTCACTGAAGCTATATCCTTAGATCTCAGCTTACGAACCTGTCGACCCAAAATGGCTACTGGTTCCACATCATAAGTCAAATCCTCATCTAGCTGTATCGTGCCGAAGTCCAACACATGAGACGGGTCTCCGACATACTTCCGGAGCATAGATACATGGAACACCGGGTGAACTCCCGACAAACTGGGTGGCAAAGCAAGCATATAAGCCACCTCCACAACTTTCCTAAGCACCTCAAAAGGTCCAATGAACCTTGGGCTCAACTTTCCTTTCTTTCCAAACCTCATAACACCCTTCATAGGCGAAACTTTCAGCAACACCTTCTCACCTACCGAATAAGACACATCTCGGACCTTTCGGTCTGCATAACTCTTTTGACGCGACTGAGCTGTGCGAAGTCTCTCCTGAATCACCTTCACCTTATCTAAGGCATCTTGGACTAACTCTGTCCCCAACAACCTAGCCTCGCCGGGCTCGAACCAACCAACTGGAGATCTACACCGCCTCCCATATAAAGCTTCATACGGTGCCATCTGAATGCTGGACCGATAGCTATTATTGTAAGCAAACTCCGCCAAAGGCAAATAATCAGCCCATGAACCACCAAAATCAATGACACAAGCACGCAACATGTCCTCCAATATTTGAATAGTACGCTCGGACTGCCCATCCGTCTGTGGATGAAATGCTGTGCTCAGCTCTACCTGTGAACCCAACTCTCGCTGAAATGTCCTCCAGAACTGAGATGTGAACTGGGTACCTCTGTCCGATATAATGGAAATAGGAACTCCATGCAATCTCACTATCTCACGGATGAATATCTCTGCCAACCGCTCTGAGGTATAGGTAGTACACACTGGGATGAAGTGAGCTGACTTGGTCAACCTATCCACCACCACCCAAACTGAATCAAACTTCCTCGCCGTCCGAGGGAGTCCACTAACAAAGTCCATAGTTATTCTTTCCCACTTCCACTCCGGAATATCAATACGTCGGAATACACCACCAGGTCTCCGATGCTCATACTTGACCTGCTGACAGTTTAGACACCGAGCCACATGGCTCACAATATCTTTCTTCATCTTTCCCCACCAGTAATGCTGCTTCAAATCCCGATACATCTTCGCGGCTCCTGGATGAATAGAATACCGCGAGCTGTGGGCCTCTTCCAATATCAACTCACGAAGGCCATCAACATTGGGCACATATATCCAGCCCTGCATCCGCAATACACCCTCACTATCAATATTGACATCTCTAGCATCATCATGCTGAACTCTGTCCTTAAGGACAAGTAAGTGTGGATCATCATACTAGCGCTCTCGAATACGATCATATAAAGAAGAACGAGCTACTACATGAGCCATCACCCGACTGGGCTCAGAAATATCCAGCCTTACCATCTGATTAGCTAACGCCTGAACATCAACTGCTAGGGGTCTCTCCCCAACTGGAATATACGCCAAACCGCCCATACTAATAGCCTTCCGGCTCAATGCATCAGCCACTACATTGGCTTTCCGGGATGATACAAGATAGTAATATCATAGTCTTTAAGCAATTCAAGCCATCTCCGCTGCCTCAAATTTAGATCTTTTTGCTTAAACAAATGTTGAAGGCTGCGGTGGTCTGTATATACATCACAAGATACACCATATAGATAATGCCTCCAAATCTTCAAGGCATGAACAATAGCAGCTAACTCCAAATCATGAACAGGGTAGTTCTTCTCGTGGGGCTTTAGCTGACGAGAAGCATATGCAATAACTCTACCCTCCTGCATCAACACACAACCGAGTCCAACTCTGGAAGCATCACAATACACCGTATATGACCCCGAGGCCGATGGTAACACAAGTACTGGAGCCGTGGTCAAAGCCTCCTTGAGCTTCTGAAAGCTCTCCTCACATTCATCAGACCACACAAATGGAGCATTCTTCTGTGTCAACTTAGTCAACGGTGAAGCAATAGATGAGAAATCCTGAACAAACCGACGATAATAACCTGCCAAACCGAGAAAACTACGAATCTCTGTAGCTGAGGAAGGTCTGGGCCAATTCTGCACCGCCTCGACCTTCTGAGGATCAACCCGAATACCATCACTGGACACTATATGTCCCAGAAAACCCACAGTATCAAGCCAGAACTCACACTTAGAGAATTTTGCATAAAGCTTCTCTTCTCTCAACCTCTGCAATGCCACTCTCAAATGTTGTGCATGCTCCTCCTGGCTGCGTGAATATACCAGAATATCATCAATAAACACAATCACAAAAGAATCAAGGTACGGCCGAAATACACTATTCATCAAGTGCATGAATGCTGCCGGGGCATTAGTCAACCCGAAAGACATCACCAGGAACTCGTAGTGCCCATATCGCGTCTTGAACGATGTCTTCATAATGTCTGAGTCCCTGATCTTCAACTGATGATAGCCCGATCAAAGATCAATCTTAGAGAATACACTAGCTCCCTGGAGCTGATCAAATAGGTCCTCAATACGAGGTAATGGGTATTTATTCTTCACTGTTACCTTGTTCAGCTGCCCGTAATCGATGCACATTCTCATTGTGCCATCTTTCTTCTTTACGAACAACACCGGTGCACCCCAAGGTGACACACTTGGACGAATGAAACCCTTATCTAAGAGTTCCTGAAGCTGTTCTTTCAATTCTTTTAACTCTGCTGGTGCCATGCGATAAGGAGGAATAGAAATGGGCTGAGTGCCCGGCACCAAGTCAATACCAAAATCAATATCTCTATCAGGCGGCATGCCTGGTAGGTCTGCTGGAAATACATCCGGAAACTCCCTCACAATGGGAACCGAATCAAGACTGGGTGTCTTAGCCTCAACATTTCTAATGAAGGCCAAATAAGACAAACAACCCTTGCCAATCATCCGCTGAGCCTTTATATAAGAAATCACCCTGTCGGACACATAATCAGTCAAGCCACGCCACTCGATCCTCGGATTACCTGGAATAGCTAGTGTGACTGTCTTGGCATGACAATCCAGAATCGCATGGTAAGGAGATAGCCAATCCATGCCTAGAATAACATCGAAATCTACCATGCCCAGGTAGTAATAGATCAACTCGGGTCTCCAGACCCCCAATAGTAATAATACAGGATCGATATACCTGATCCACAACAACAGTATCCCCCACTGGGGTAGACACATGTACGGGCAAAGCAAGAATACCATGGGTCATACCCAAATGATGTGCAAAATAAGTAGAGACATAAGAATAGGTGGATCCGGGATCAAATAAGACAGAAGCATCCCTGTGGCAGACTGAGATAATACCTGAAATAACCGCATCTGAAGCACTAGCATCCTTCCTATCCGGAAGAGCATAGAAATGAGCCTGGCCTCCACCAGTACGATCTTCGCCTCTAGGGCGACCTCTGGATACCTGGCCACCAGTCCTAGTTGACTGTGCTGGTGCTGAAGAAACAGGAGTAGAAGACGAAGGTCGATCCCTTTGTTGAGATCGCTTACGAAGCCACTGAGGACACTCTCTTTTGATATGGCCCAAGTCACCGCACTCAAAACATCGGCCTGAAGATGGAAGAAGGGGCTGCTGAGGACCCCTCGCTACAGATAAACCCTGTGCTGAGCAAGCAGGAGCAAAGCTCTGAGCTGGAAGAGCACTCAGTGCAGGTTGACTCTGCTGACGGCTCTGCTGACCCTGATAACCCTGATGGCCCTAACGACCACGATCAGATGAAACCCCACTGGACTCTACACGTCCAGACTGATGAGATCTGAAGGAGCGACCTCTGCTATGCCGAAATTGGCCCCTAGACGGAGCACCACTGTAACTGCCAGTACCACGAGGCCTCTTAGCCTCTCTCTCCTCTCGCTCTCTGCGGCGATCTGTCTCAATGTGACGGGCAGCATCAACCACCTCCTCAAAGGTAACTGTAGAAACTCTCTCCCGGGTCATCAATATGCGGATGGGATAAATAAGACCATCAATAAATCTCCGGATCCTCTCTCTATCGGTAGGAACCATCCACATGGCATGACGGGCCAGCTGTGTGAATCTCATCTCATATTGATTAACCGTCATGTCTCCCTGCTTCAACCACTCGAACTGACGTCGCAGCTCCTCTCTCTGAGACTGAGGCACGTACTTCTCCAAGAATACCGTGGAGAACTGCTGCCAAGTGAGGGGCACTGCCCCAGCGGGCCTACGCCTCTCAAAATCCTCCCACCACTGGAAAGCTGCACCTGTGAACTGGAAAGTGGTGAATGAAACACCGCTGGACTCTAGAATACCCGCGGTGCGAAGCATACGCTGACATCTGTCAAGAAAACCCTGGGCATCCTCGCCCTCAGCTCCACTGAATGTCGGAGGTTGTAGCCTCTCAAATCTCTCCAAACGACGCTGCTCATCGTCGGGCATAACTGGAACCACATATGCAGGAGCTGGTGAAGAAGATACTGCAGCAGTAGCTGCGACTACCTGAGCCAAGCCTGTGCACACTGATAAGATCTGAGCCAAGGTCTCCTGAAGACCTGGTATGACAATGGGCACTGCCGGTACCTGAACCTGAGTTGTCGGAGCGTCTGCCGCTGGAATCTGGTCCTGAGTTTGGGCCACTGGTGTAGGAATCTGACCTTGAGTCTGGTCAGCTGGTGGGTCAGCAGGCACTGGCACTGCTGCCCTACCTCTACCACGACCACGGCCTCCGGGTGCCAATGGTGGTCGTCCGCCACGTCCGTTAGCTCGTGTTCTCGCCATCCGCGAGAGAATAGAATATGGAAAGATTTAATTTCATGATAACACAAATCGCACGATATGAATTCAAGAAAATGAGGTTTTTCCTAAAGTTTCTGTAGCCCTTCGAAGATAGATACGGACGTCTACGTACCGATCTGCGAAAGCCTACTAAACCGGCTCATGACTCGCGAGTCCTAGTAACCTAGAGCTCTGATACCAACTTGTCACGACCCAAAATCCGGTCGTGATGGCGCCCAACAATCAAGCTAGGCCAGCCAAACACACAATTTAATTATAACACAATACCGGTCCCAAATGGACAACCCAAGAAGAATATATGAGTTTAAGAACTCCAGAGTCACAAGTCTAGAGCCTCTAACAAAACCCAACAGGAAATAGAGAGTACGATATAGAAGTACTCAAGTCCGAATACAAAATATACAATAACAACTGGAATGAGAGGAGAAGCTAGGCTCTGCGAACGTAGGCAGCTACCTCAGCAACTCGATGTGACAAGGTAAACGCTGGAGATGTCCGTCTACTGCTCCTGTGTACCTGAGTCTGCACACAAAAGGTGCAGGGAGTAGGGGTGAGTACTAAGTACTCAGTGAGTAACAAATATATATATGTAGCTGAGAGTAAGAAATCCACAAAATACCACAATATGAAGCTACACTACAGTCCGAATCTCCTACGAACTAGCAACAATAATACAATACACCTACCACAGAGTAATTCAACAAATACAGATGCAATGCAATGCACATAACCGCTACGGCGTGTAGCCCGATCCAATTTAACGTCGACGGCGCTCACCGGGGGTGTGTACAGACTCCGGAGGGGCTCCTACAGCCCAAGCGCAATACTGCTGCGGCGTGCAGCCCGATCCTCATATCAACCACTGCGGCGTGCAGCCCGATCCCATACTCAGTCCACAATAAGTAATTAAGTCACAAAACAATTCATTTTCCTTATTTCCAGTTCTCAATTCATAATTTATAAAAAATGCTTTAACTTTATTAAGTTTGTAAAAGCCGGTGACTTAGCATTTCAAATGTGTGATTACAATTTCCAGGACTGAGATCAGTGATTTAAGCAATCTTTAGCTATCACATAAATATTGTCCTCTAAGGACGCTACAGATCGGCACAAGGCCCCAAACAAGGCTTACAGCCCACAAATATAGCAAATACAGTGTACTTCCAACACTAACCACATATTATTCATTCCTGGGATGGACCAAGTCTCAATCCCCAATCACAATCAATCCCGCACCTGCCACGGTGTGCGAGCCACGCCCTATTAGCGTCACAATGTGCTAAGCCGGGGTTTCGAACCCTCAGGCTACAATATACACAAACTACTCACCTCTAGCCGGTCGTCGAATCGTCCGCGATGCCTTTTCCTTTGAATTTCGATGCCTCGTGTGTAGAATCTAGTCAAATAACAATAATTATATCAATTACGGGTCAAAGAATCATAACCCACTTCAATTTATATGAAATTCGCAAAATTACACTAAGTTGGTAAAACCCGACCCCGGGCCCCACTGCTCGGAAAATTCCGAAATTAGCACCAACACGATCCTTATCTCACCACGAGTCCGTGCATGTAAAGTTTATCGAAATCGGAGTTCAAAATGGCCTCCCAAATCCAAAAATCCCATTTTCAAAACTTAGGCCACATTTCTTCAAGATTTCAACCCAATTTCATGAAGATTGATGTTAATACTACCATAAATTGATGTTTTTGAGTCAAGAATCTTACCTCCGACGAATACCCGATGACTTCTCAGGTGATTTCCTCGAGTTTTCTTCTCTCTAGGGCTCAAATGTGTGTTTTGGGGGTGTAAACCCGTAACTCTCTGTTTCTGGATCTTTATTTACTGCCAGAACCCATTGTTCATCGCGTTCGCGTGACCCTCTACGCGTTCGCGATGAACAGCCTTGCCTTACCCTTCGCGAACGCGACGCCGGCCACGCGTTCGCGATGCTCAAAACCTGCAACCCATCGCGGACGCGACGCACCCCACGCGTTCGCGATGTTCAAACTCCAGCCACCCGGATTTCTTCTACGCGAACGCGTCTACCCTTCACGCGATCGCGATGGTCTCCATCTTTCTCCTACGCAAACGCGACCATCTGGGACGCGAACGCGAAGCTTCGTCCAACCTTGCCTACGCGAACGCGGCAGCCTGACCGCGAACGCGATGCCTTAGCCAGCTCTGCCTTCGCGAACGCGACCTGGGCCACGCGAACGCGAAGGCTTAAGGCCTGCTGCACCAACCTGCAATTTACAGCAGACTTTTCAAACTCCAAAAATGCCGGATGATGGTCCGGATTCACCCCGAGGCCCCCGGGACCCCAACGAAAACCACCAACATACTCCAAAACACGATACGGACTTGTTCCAATCATAAAAACACCATCCTAAACATCAAAATCATCAATTAACCACGGATTCAAGCCTAAGTTTCTTCAAAACTTTCAAAACTAACATTCAATCCAAAACCCGATCAAACGATGTCCGAATGACCTGAAAATTTGCGGACATATCCAAAATCACATAACGAAGCTACAGAAATTGTCGGAATTCCATTCCGACCCCCGGATCAAAATATCACCTACCATCCGGTTTTCGCCAAAATTCAACATTCGCCAATTCAAGCTTAAAACTACACCGGACCTCCGAATTCTATTCCGATTGTTCTCCTAAGTCATAAATGATCCCCCGGAACTAGTCAAATCATCAGAATCCGGTTCCGAGCACTCTAACTCAATAGTCAACTCTTGGTTGACTTTTTCATATTCAAGCTTTCTTCAAACATGCTATTTGTTTCATTTTCAATCCAAATCACTTCTAACTCACCCGATATACTCTAATACTGTTTTAAAAGCATAATATATGTAAATGCAAGGTAACGGGGTGGTAATTCCCGTAACGACGGGCCGGGTCGTTACACTTCTGAACTACACGTGGCCTGATTCCTTTATAGCCAAGGATATGTAGGCAGCTCAGATAAAAGGGCTCGGTCACATCCTCTTATTTTTTTTAGTTTAGTCTCTCTGAATAAGGGTCGGGTCAAAACACTTGTCTAGTCGTTCTTTGTCTGAAAACTCTTTGTGTTTTCAGTCAAAGAGGGGCAGCTGTTGACGCGTGATTTTTGACCCTACCCGAGATTTTTTTTATATTTTTAGCTAAAATATTTACTTTAGGCCTAATATAGCTATATTAGCTATTTTTCACTCTTTTACTTTATTTTTTACCTTAAAATGAAAAATAACAAAAATATAGTTTTATTAATGTTTCGAAGTCATTTTTAAACTTGAAAATGCAAAATAGTACTTTATATTTTTATCTTTTTATAAAAACAAAAATAATAAAAAATAGTTTCATTAATATTTTGTAGCTATTTTAAACTTGAAAAATATAAAAAAATAGTTTTATTTTAATTATGAGTATTATATTTATTTTGATTACCTAGGATTAATTAAATAACACCATTCTCGGTTCCGGGCGAAGAATAATATTCGGGTTCAAACTACCCGGTTTTATAATTTTCGGACCTAGCCCGTAATAATCCGAGTCCACCACACGGGGAACATGGACAAAAATAACCCATACAACACATATGACACACACTACACTAAGGGGGACAATAGATAATGGGGGATGGGAATAATTAGAAAATGACAAAAAAGAAAGTAAAAAACAAAAGAAAAAGACAAAAAAAGAACATGGGACTAAATTAAAAAAACAAAGAAGAGAGAGGAAGGCATTATATAGAGGGGGAGGGCCACGGCTGGAAAAAGAAGAAAAAAGAGAAAGAGAAAAGTATAGAGAATAGAGAGAAGAGATTTGAAAACAAAGAGGAGAAAAATTGAAAAGAAAAAGAGAGATTCACAAACAGTGAAAGGGGGCTCTCGGTCAAATTTTGAGAAAAGAAGAGAGTGAGCTCTTGGGATTTTTTTGAAGGGAAAAAACGTGAAAAAAAGAAGCTGAAGAAAAAACAGAAAAATAATAATAATACACACCGTAGGAGGCCATGGTGGAGGAAAAAGATTTTGTGCTTCGTCAACCTCGTTCTACCCGTCGAATCGTTTGTTCTTGGTTTCAGTTTGGTTCGAGTTCTGTCCGGAGAGGTCGAGGTTTGAGATCGTCATAAAAGGTTCGTTTTCTCGTTGTGTACGTTAAAAATATGTAGAAATAAAGGTGCATGTTCTTTTCCGATATTGTTCTTCTAGCTAATATTTTGGATCGTTTCGCATTTGATTTAGTTTCGTATGATTCGGACGATTTTTGTAAATATATGATTCTGTTGAACATGCAATTTCACAATTAATGGTGGTCTTGTAGTGTCGAAGTTAGCTAATGAAAATAACTAATCCTTCATATGCTCGCCAACTAGTTATGCTTCCGTTGTTTATGTAATTGTTCGCCATAGTCTTGAATTTGCTCACTTAGTTAGCTAGTCGTATGTTTACTCGAATTGGTTATAGTTGAGTATGACTTTGTCACATTATAGAAAGTGGTTCGTTATTCTTCAACTGAACGACGTAATTAGATTAAAGGAATCGGGGGTGCATTTCATGTGACCCGACTCCAATTTTGAACAAGGTTAAATAAAGCGTGCCATGAACCACAAGTGCATTTCATGTAGCGTGGCTTGCAACATGTTTTAAATAATCTTGAATTAACTCTTAAATAAATATAGCGGAATGTAGTTTGCTTTTAAATTAGAATTAGAGGTGTGCCTCGCCTAACAAAATTATACAAATCGCGGGGCCCTCATAAATGTATATATAAAATACTTAGATTTCGAGATGTGCCGTTTCTTAGCGAATTTCACGGCATTCTCAAAAATATAAATAAGTAATTGCTCTAGGCGCGTATTTTAATAATTTTACCTTCTTAAATACGGGGGTGCATTTCATGCGGCCCAAATCCAAATCCCAAAAATGTTGAATAAGAATGTGTCGAGGATCCGGGTGCATTTCATGTGACGTGATTCGAAACATATTTTTAGGCAACATTCTCTTTCGTAAATTATAATAATAATAATAAAAGCGGTAAACGGATATTAATTTGCATTAAGTACATAACTGTTAAAATCAGATAAATAAGCCGAATATGACAATTAAGCGACCGTTCTAGAACCACGGAATTCGGGAATGCCTAACACCTTCTCCCGGGTTAACAAAATTCCTTATCTGGATTTCTGGTTCGCGGACAGTTAAACAGAGTCATTCTTTTCCTCGATTCGGGATTCAACCGGTGACTTGGGACACCATAAATCTCCCAAGTGGCGACTCTGAATTAATTAAATAAATCCCGTTTCGATTGTCCTTTAATTGGAAAAACTCCTTTGCACCCTCGCGGGTAGCGGAAAAAGGAGGTGTGACATAGGCTACAGTCAATTCTGAAAAGAGGTTCATAAAACTCATAGGCAATGGGTAGCCTCAGATAATCAAGGAAACGATACTACTAATTGGAAGCAATTTGATGAGAGTATACTTCTCACGAAAAGGTAATGTGATTAAACTAATGATACTTCGGTAGTATTCCGGCACTTTTTTGTTGGATCGACTGCTGATATTTGAGTTTATTTGATGGCACAGGGGAATTTAAGAATATCTTTCATGGAATTATTTGGTACTTGAGGTGTGATATGTATTCATACGCTGGGATTTAGAATCAGGTATGGTGATTCGTGCGATATATGGAGTTGGAGACTAGAATTTCTCATGTACAGACTGTGTAGTCGTTATGGATCATGTGTATCAGCACCATTTGGTGGATATTAGGATTTGGATGCCCGAGTGGATCCTTATTTGCTTGGTATGTTAGATTTTAGATATGATGTTAAGGTGTAGACTGGTTGTCTCAGTGCTAGGTTAGTCTAGACTATTAGGCTATGGGCTATGCCGGAAAATTCCGTTGGTTGAGTGGCAAGGTGCATTAGATTATGTTCTAGCAGAGTGGCTTATATTTCAAAGACCAAGTGAACGGATGAGAGGACTACTTTTCTTAATTGGGCCTTCGTGATAGATGTCAGTGTAGAGGTTTCTACCACTGATTCAGTTCCGAAGTGGAGCGACTTTTCGGATGCATTTTTTGTGGCGGGGCATGTCGCCGGGCAAGGTTGTAGATTTTGATATTGGTTTGGTGCTGGGTGGCATATCGTATGGCTCTGGCAGGAGTTATAATAGTGGAAGGAGCATGTTTTAGGCTTCCTCGGTAATGAGTTCATTGGTAGGCCGATGTGGTTACGTGTTTAGCTTGAGTTGGCTTGGTTGGCCCCGAATTATATTGTTGTGGGATAGGTTGATTCGATTATTATTGAGCTGGTTAGTGATCCGAGGAGAGTTGTGAGTTGCTTTTTGGTGTTTTGAGACGTTATGATTTGTTGGTTATGGGCACATGTGGTGCGGTTCTATTGGGGATTCATAGTGAAAGTCGAGCGGGAAGAGTAATTGGGTGTTTCTCGGTAGATGGAGTATTGGTTATTACTTATCGAGTTGCGTGTTGTATGTTATTTGCTTCATTGTGGGTATAATGAATTTCTTTGATTTCAGACATCAAATATTGCGTGGCTGTCTATTTTGAGCACACATTGTAGCGAGGCCATGTGGAGATATGACCTTTCCGGGTAGATTTAGGTATTCTATTTTATTATATGAGACATGGTCTCAGCCTTGTGTTGTGATGGTTCTGATGAGCTTGAGGTACATTTCTTTCGTCTGAGTCATTTTTCATGATTTAAGCATGTTCAGATCGTTTCTTATTGGTGCCCGTATTATGCAAGTTGTGGCTTAGGCATGTATTAAGGTGTCATATCACCAGAGTGGTGTGTTTGATTCGAGGTGATCATTGGGGTCATTAATGAATACGAACAGATTTGATTTCAGCTTATTGGAAGGATAATATAGAGGGTCGGCTCGGAAATTTGTTGTGGTATTAGTCAAAAGGCAAGTGTCTTCATGAATGGTTGATCTGAGAAATGGTTACGATTTGTTGTGTGTTTCATTTATCGTTGGCAGTATATAAAAGTGTTGGAATAAGACTTTATCTAATAAGAGGTTTTCTATCGGTATTTGGTTGTTGTAAGCAACTGCTGTGAATACAAGTCATCATTTCAAGTGTTTGGATTATGTGGTATATCATATGATTTCACCTGAGGTTGCAGGTATGGGTTATTATAGCTGGTTCTGGATTATTCAAAGTATAGGTGTGAGGTTTTGATTGTATTGATGGTTTCAGAAGTGAAAAGGTAGTTCTATGATTTATGGACTAGATTGGATTGTGTAATTTCAGTTAAAATGTGTAATCGGACTTATCTGAGATAGGGTGACGTGGGATCGCCCCTAGTTATATACATGGTAAAGTTATTCAGCTATTGATTGGCATCTAGAGAAACTCTAGGTACGCTTGATGACGAGCGTTTGTTTAAGTTGGGAAGGATTTAATGACCCGACATGTCGTCTCATGGGTTACCACTACATTTCCCCCATTTTATACTTCTTCATGTTTCATTATCAGTATTTGGTCTGTTAGAGTTGAATTGGATTGGTTTGCCCGAGGGACTGACTTTTGTGCTTGCTTGCACTATATGTTTCGCATTCATTTGCTTACTTGTTAAAAAAATACATTTTTAAAAGAGTTTTTAAACTGAGCTAAGATATTTTTAAAGGTTTTACAGCTTCACTGCTTTCTCCCAAAGGGGTTTTCACTGCTCATGTATAGCATGATGATTTGCTTTACGTGATTTCTCACTGCTCTGTTCTTATTTACTTTTATTACTCACCGAGTTTGAGTACTCACTTTACTCCCTGCACCTCGTGTGCTGATGCAGGTATTTGATCACCGGTAGCGAGTTTTGAGATGATTAGAGATTTCGTTATCATAACTGAGCCAGGTGACCGCAAACGTTCGCAGCACCGAATTTCTTCCTTTTGATTCTAAATTTTATTCTATGTATTATCGGCCATGTAGTTGTATTAAAAAAATCATTCAAGATGCTCGTGACTTGTGACACCCCAGTTTGGGTTGTGTTTGCATTTTATTATGCAATTATTAAAGAGATCTTTTGATAGAATGCGTCTATTTAATCATATTAAAGTTGCTTATTAATGTTAATTATTCTAAAAGGACAAGTTGGGTTAGTCGGCTGGCCTCGTGCTCATGAAAGGTGCCATCACGACCAGTGCGAGGTTTGGGTAGTGACACCACAACAACAACAACAACAACAACAACAACTACCCAGTATAGTCCCACAGGGTGGGGTCTGGGGAAGATAATATGTATGCAGGCCTTACTCCTGCCAGATAGAGCAGGGAGGCTGTTTCCAATCGGCCCTCGGTGCAAAGACAAGATCATCATATCTATGTTGCCACAGCAAAGAGGTGCGTCGTTGGATACAACTAAGGTTAGCAACCTTTATTTCACATGTCTTATTACTGCTTAATAAAATTACAAAGAAACCAAAAACTTGAGGTATCTTACTCTGTATTGGTTTTGATTTTGCTAGTACAGGTATTTGGTCTATTAGGCCGCTATGCGAGTTAGTCAGGGTGCTTCTATCGTCACAACTGTTGATCATCGTTGATGCAAGATCAAGAAAACAAAAAATCCAAGAATTTCAAGAATTTCAAGAATTCATCCAAGATTAAGATTTCTTTTCTCTAGTAATTTAAATTTTTATTTTAGTATGATTATATTTAAGTTCTAGTCAAACTAGGATAGTTAGTTGGTATCCCATTCTTACTAAAATTATTTTTTCTATTTTAATTAGGATATATTTTTTTATCCTTATTCTTATTCTAGTTTAATTAGGATTAGTTTTCCTTAACCTTATCAATTTTACTCATTGTAAGTCCTATTTAAAGGGCTTAATATGTTGGTATTATTAATAATGCAAAGTCAAAGATTTCCTTTTGCATATCCATTTACAACCAATAGCCATGGGTCTTTTTATTTTACTAGTATCCTACCTATTTCTAAGTATCCAAATATTCTTAGATAATTGGTACATGGAAAAAGTTTTTACGTGTGTTATTGATTCAAAAATTAATTGAAAAATAGCCTTGCTAAGCCAAGTATAGTTTTGCATGACGTGTGTTGTCATCTTGCATGAAGAAAATTGACAAGTAAGTCACGTGTTGTCATCTTGCATGAAAGAAAATTGACAAGTAAGTAATATACTTGTCATGAAACTACACTCATTTTCATGCTATAAATAGGACGATCATTAGCCATCATATTCACTCAAATTTTAAACAAGAATTCATCTAGCAAATCATTACTGTTGTGATGACCCAACCCCTCGTCTCATGAATTACCGCCCCGTTTTCCCCATTTTCTGCTTCTTTATGCTTCATTATCAGTGTCGTGTGTGATCGAGTTGGTTGGGATGGATCTTTGAAAGAAATGAGATACTTAGTCTCTTTAAGGAAAGCTTAGTTTAGAAAAGTTAACCGATTTTGACCTATGAGTTAGAGGGCTCGGATGTGAATTTCGATGACTCGGTTAGCTTTGGGGGGATGATTTGTGACTTTGGGATATGATCGGAAGAGATTTTGGAGGTCCATTGTAGAATTAGGCTTGAATTGGCAAAGTTAGTATTTTGGAGAATTCTGGTTGATAGGTGAGATTTTGATTCAAGGGTCGGAATGAAACTTCGAGAGATGTTATAGTTTCGTTATGTGATTTGGGATCTGCGTGTAAAATTTTAGGTCATTCAGAGGCGATTTGGTTGGGTTTTTTATCGAATGTGTGTTTCAGAAGTTTTAGAAGAACTTAGGCTTGAATTCGATGTAATTTGATGGTTTTGATATTATTTGAGTTGTTTGAATGATTGGAACAAGTTCAAATGATATTATAGGAGGTGTTGGTGCTTTTGGATGAGGTCCCAGGGGCCTCGGGGTGATTACGGATGGTTAGCGGGAAGTTTTGAACTTGTGAAAAGGGAAAAGTGTTGATGCTTCTGGTATTTCCGCTTCTGCGGAATTTGGATCGCAGAAGCGAGGTCGCATGTGCGAAAGAGAGTCCGCAGAAGAGAGATTTGGCCCGGGCACCTGTTATGCAGGAGCGAATGAGTGGTTGCATCACCAAAGCCGTATATGCGGGATTTCTATAGCAGAAGCAAAGTTGGGGCTTAGGGAATTTTTCGCAGAAGCGGGGCTGGGTCCGCAAGCGGAAACCGTAGATGCAGAAATGGATCCCAGAACTGGTTGGTCCCTAATTTTCCGTAGGAGAGGATATTTTGCCGCAAAAGCGGTATCGCGGAAGCGGAAAGGTCTAGGCAGAAGGGTTCTTTTAAATCAATTTTTGTTCCGCGAGGCTAAGTCAATATTCACCATTGTTGAGCATCCTTGAGAGCTTTTGGATGGAAATTGAAGAGGGTTTCGACTTGGATTGATTGGAGGTGAGTCCTGTGATCTAAAAACATGATTTAATTGTAGAATCAACCTAGAAATTTATGAAAATTTAACAATAGGGGGAAGAACTACGGCTTGAGTTTTCATATTTCAAATTGGGGTATGGGTCATTTGAGCTCAGATTAGGGAGTTTTTGATATGTATAGACTCGTGACGAGATAAGGAACCCGTTGATGTAAAAATTTCTAAGTTTCGAGAAGTAGACCTGGGGCTCGGGTTTTTTTTCAATTTTGGGATTTTTAATATTTTTCGATTATTTTCCATTGGGTAGTGTTCCTTTGGCATGTTGTGAGGTATTCGTTGTGATTTTAGTCAGATTCGACGTGCGAGGAGGCCGATTTGAGAGGCAAGGACATAGAAAGCAAGACTTTTAGCTGGCTTGAGATGAGTAATAGATGTAAATGATATCCTGAGGGTTTGAAACTCCGGATTTGCACATTATAATGTTATATTGATGTGACTTGCACGCCGGGTAACGGGCATTGGGTAGAGAACAATTGGGGATTGTGACTTCGTCCGTCCCACTAAATGAAATTACTAATTAATTGATTGAAACTTAGTTGATATCATTATTATTTGGAGTAATTGGGCTTCGCACCAGCTATTTGAACCCTTCAGGGATTGCTATTACTGTTTTCCCATTACTTGGGCATATTATTTGAACTCAATCCTGTTGTTAAAAACTACTTTGCAAACTCATACACTTGTACTTAGATTTGAAACTTAAATGACTGTTGATACCCCATTTTTTCCTAAGTAATTTTCTGCCCAAAATACTTCCAAAATAGCATTTATGTGCATATATAAGCACACCTAAGAGTTTTGGCATTTTGAATGATTTTTAAACCTTCTCTAAGCCGAGGGTCGATTGGAAACAGCCTCTCTACCCTTTTGGGTAGGGGTAAGGCTTGTCTACATATTACCCTCCCCAGACCCCACCTTGTGGGACTATACTGGGTAGTTGTTGTTGTTGTTTCATACCACAAAATCCAATAATTATCCCCCAAATTATCATTTGTGGTGAATAACTTATTTCATTCTCATATTCACACCAAAATATTATTAAGGTAATTTATGTATATTTTTTACAAATTTATTTGGTATGCTTAAAGCTAAATTGCATGTAATTGCAATTATAGCCTATCTTACGATTAATAGTGTCTTATGATTATAAAACTATTCCAAGTATTTTTTGAATTAACATTTATATAGTATTTGTTTGCTCAATATTTTTAATTTATTTTTAAAATCATTATTACTAGTTTTATAAAATAAAAAGGGGAAAATTGGCTATTTTACACTAAGTCTATTTTGTATTTCAATAACAACCTTTTCTCCCTTTCAATTGTAGCCTTAATTCGGCCCAGTTCCGCCCCCAAATTAAGCGACCCAATTCCTAAAATACCCAACCCACGACTCGTTCTCAAACCCTCCCGGTGTTCTTTAAAATCCAAGTCATTCATCATTTCTAATCAACGACCGATATCCTCCCTTTCCTTTTTTAATCGCCTAACCCATCTAAACCTACCTCATTTGCATAGAGGCACCACCTCTAGCTCCCTTAATCTCCCTCAAACGCTCTCTAGCCTCCCCCTAAACCCTAATCACCTCCCGCCTTATCACACCTCATTCCCACCGGAATCCATGGCATCTCCTGCCATAAATGGTCTGTACTCACCTTCTCTCACCACTGAGCTTGAGCTATTCAAAGTTCAGAGGCTTGATATGACGACCTGGCCCATCGTCACATGAGTTACCACCCCGTTTCCCCTCATATTATGTTTCTCCATGGTTCATTATTGGTATTTGAGGTGATCGAGACAAATTAGATTGATTTTAGATGGAAATGAGACACTTAGTCTCTTTAAGGAAGGCTTGTTTTGGAAAAGTCAACCGGATGTTGACTATTGAGTTAGATGGCTCGAATGTGATTTCCGACGATTCGGTTAGCTTCGGTGGATGATTTATAACTTAGGAGTGCGATCGGAATTAATTTTGATGATTGCTTCATTAATTTTGGATCCCTTTGATAGGGTCTTGACTGATTGCCACTGATTTTCTTTGGTTAAGCCATGTTTACCTATTTCTGGTTTGTTTCATTTGATTTAAAACTTGGTACTCTGATTTTGTTAATGGTTTGATTGATTCCCTTTCCTTTCTCTTTACAAATAAAGTATTATATCTTATGTATTTTCCCTTCTTATGCTACTGTAAAGGATTTTACTCAAATTTCCTTTCCTTGTTTACACTTTTCCGGTTGAAATTAAATACCTTGACTAAAGGGAGAATATTTGAGACTGATTTTAAAAGGTTTTCTTACCTTTCTTGTTTGCTTCTCTACACTATAAAAGGGGTTCCCTTTTGTACTTCAGAGGGTAGAACTTTGACACAATCAATCTGATTACTTCTTACTCTCAAATACACTTAGCATTTTTTTAAGCATAAAGGTTCTTTGATTGTGGCTTTGCTTTGCAAGAATTCTTCCTTCTTTGCTTATTTTTTCTAAAATTGGTATGTCACTTTTGTTAATTTCTGCCACTCCCCTATGTGTATATTCTTCAGTCCATTCTTTGTTTGGTTTACAGCTTCTATAATGTAAATTTTTGCAAGTTGGTTTGTTTCTTTGCTATGCTCCTACATGAATCCCTATCCCCAATTTCCTTTATATGTTTCAGCTATGGTTCAGAAAATATGACAACATGTGATGTTGTTTTTCATGGACATTTACTAGACTCCCCGAGTCCTAAACTCTCTCAATTCCCATCCCCATTTACCTTTCTATGTTGTTGAGTTTGAGACTTTG